>CAUYLG010053333.1:0-14394 GCA_963573385.1 Cacajao melanocephalus | reverse complement strand
GAGACAACAGGTGCTGGAGAGGATGTGGAGAAATAGGAACACTTTTACACTGTTGGTAGGAGTGTAAATTAGTTCAACCATTGTGGAAGACAGTGTGGCGATTCCTCAAGGATCTAGAAATAGAAATTCCATTTGACCCAGTAATCCCATTACTGGGTATATACCCAAAGGATTATAAATCATTCTATTATAAAGATACGTGTATGTTTATTGCAGCACTGTTCACAATAGCAAAGACTTGGAACCACCCAAGTGCCCATCAAAGATAGACTGAATAAAGAAAATCTGGCACATATACACCATGGAATACTATGCAGCCATAAAAAAAGATGAGTTCATGTCCTTTGCAGGGACATGGATAAAGCTGGAAACCATCATTCTCAGCAAACTGACACAAGAATAGAAAACCAAACACCACATGTTCTCAATCATAAGTGGGTGTTGAACAGTGAGAACACATGGACAAAAGGAGGGGAACTTCACACATGGGGGCTTGTCAGGAGGTGAGTGGCTAGTGGAAGGATAGCAGGTAGTGTCGGCTAGAGGCGGGATAGCATTAGAAGAGATACCTAATGTAGATGACAGGGTGGTGGTTGCAGCAAACCACCATGGCACATGTATACCTATGTAACAAACCTGCATGATCTGCACATGTTTCCCAGAACTTAAGTATAATAAAAGTAATTTTAAAAAATGCCAAAAAATATATGCAGTCTTTCACTTCCTTCTGGGTGGCAGCTTTAGTATTGGGCAAGTTCTGAGTCCGGTTAAATAAAGATAATCCCTTTGAGCCCCTCTTTCAAGGAACCAACATACATATGAAAAAAATAATTACACTTATTTGTGAATGATGTCCAGTCTTCTCCTATGCTACTGGAAATGTGAGCTGCTACTTCCTATATGACCAGAGTTGAAGAGTGGGTGATGAGAATGGGGGTAAGTTAAAATGCTGCAAGTTTCCCTGTTCTGACCAAGATTCAATTGTTTTTCTTGAGCAAGCATTGGTTGTTGCAAGCCTTTGGTTCATCTTCAGTGTTCCCCACAATTTATGCTGACAGCTGTTTCCAGTTTTTTAAATTGCCTATTTTGAAATTCAATTGTAGAGTTTCTTATTCCATGCTTTCTTGAAGACTATGCTTTTCTTTTTCAATTCCTAACTTTTAAAATATAATTTAAATTAGTTTAGAAGTGCTTAGACCTTTCTTAGTTAATGGCTTCTGAGAGGTCTATAGACATTTTTTTAAAAAAGCATATTAAGGCAGGGCATGGCGGCTCATGCCTGTAATCCCAGCACTTTGAAAGGCTGAGGTGGGTGGATCATGAGTTCAGGAGATCGAGATCATCCTGGCAACCATAGTGAAACCCTATCTCTACTTAAAATACAAAAATTAGCTGGGCATGGTGGCATGCACCTGTAGTCCCAGCTACTCAGAAGGCTGAGGCAGGAGAATCTCTTGAACCCGGTAGGCAGAGGTTGCAGTGAGTTGAGATGGCACCACTGCACCCCAGCCTGGGCGACAGAGTAAGACTCCGTCTCAAAAAACAAACAAACAAACAAAAAGCATATTAAATATTAATGTACTATATTTAAACTAAGCTGATCTAAAGCTCCCTCTCTTTTTTAAGTTCTTAAAATGAAATTTAATTTTCACCCTTGAAACATTTGTGTGTAGTGTCTTTAAAGATCCAAGACTTCTATTCCTGTAAATTTATACCAAAAATTTTTAGAAAAAGAAAATTATAGTATTCTTTTTTGCTAGTCCTTTTTTTGCTCAATGTAACAATAAGATAGACACAAGTATTAGCATAATAAAATAATTAAAAAGAACATGAGTATTATCTTCTGCCACTGAAGCATAGTACATGTAATAAGGTGTATAGTATACACATGGATAAGAAACAACAACCAGAAAATAGTAACAGAGAGAAGCCAGGCATGAAGAATGAAGAGTAATAGGCTAATCATACACTGAAATTCCTGGTTTAAGAGAGAGGAAACATTCAGCTGGCAGATATTGTAAGATGGATGATTTCTAATTTGATACTACTATGAATAAAAGTATTATTTTTCAAGTGTGTTTGATGTAAGCATGGTTACTTATGAGTGGGAAGATAAGTAACTCTTGTAATAAAGAGGTAACAAGATAGAATTATGATACTTGCAAGCACCCAGGCAATAGTATTTTAAACAGAAAAAAATAACAAATTTATTGTGTTAAAAAATCACTATAAAAAGTTAATACCTTTATTCCTGCTGTCAGGAGCAGAAAGAATGAATATGTATGACTAAGTACTATTGAATACCCTGTTTAAATGAATGTAGCAAATCATTTAAATGCTCCAGAGTTTTCTTTTTATTACCAAAATGTCATCTAGGTACATAGGCAATTTAATTATGTCAGCTCAAGCAGTGTGCATTTTTATATCATAAAAAGAATAATTGAGTGTATATTTTTATAAAATCACCTTTTATTGTTAGGGAAAACAGCATGACAGTATGATTTTAGACTATTCTGTTCAAACTTGCTATAAGTTGGTTAGATAGTAAAACATTACCTACATGATTAACACAAAACCTAGAGGATTGTATTAATCACCATGTATCAGAAAATAAAAGAAATGTAAAATTATTTATGCCAACAGAATTATATAATACTAAACACGTACACCAGTAAGATCTTATTAAGGTCCCAATGGGAGTAGAATTGAAGTAGAGCGTTTAACAGAAATGTATTACTTCCTACAAAATGTATTTTTTAAATGTTTTTCTAAGACAGTCTCCTTGGGAAAGAGCATTAAATAAGTACTTGTACTTAAAAAATGCTTATATATAAGGATATAAACACTGTATCCTGGGAAAACTTCCCAAAGTATAAAAATTATTGGGATATCTTACTGTGGGAGAAAAGGCTCACTTAAGTTTACAAGCTAAGAAAGGAAGAAAACAAAAGTGAATTGTCAAGGAAGCTGGGCTTCAAACACTTGAAATATTTTTTTTGTTTTTGTTTTTGAGATGGAGTTTTGCTCTTGTTACCCAGGCTGGAGTGCAATGGTGTGATCTCAGCTCACCGCAACCTCCGACATGAACTATTTTTAAGGAGGAAACATGTTTGCTCTTTTTGAATTTCCAGTTTTCCCAGTTGGTAAGCTACATGAGCACAAGGTACATATCTTCTTATGATTTCATCAAAAACTTCCAGAAGAGTGCTTTGTCTATAATCAATGTGCAAATAATATTGTTAAGCAAATGCTAGGAAATGGAGTAGTAGAGGACAGTTTAATAATCAATCTGAGTCTAAATGCAAACAGAAAGGGGTAGAGCATGATGTTCAATGTTTTCCTGCCAAACTCACCAGTCATATTTTTCTGCCAAACTTACCAGTGTGTCACTCTTTCCTGCGGTCACAGAGAGGGAGTGAGGTAGTACAGAAGGTAGACTGTTTGTCCAATGTATATTTTTTTATGGCTGATAATTTAAAAAATATATCTTATATGGAAATAATATGAGTGTGATTTTGAGTGAGTTTCTTAAACACTGCATGTTCTCACTCATAAGTGGGAATTGAACAAGGAGAATACATGGACATAGGGAGGGGAACATCACACACCTGGGCCTGTCGGGTGGTGGTGGGGGGGGGGAGGGGAGGGATTGCATTAGGAGAAATACCTAATGTAGATGATGGGTTGATGGGTGCAGCAAACCACCATGGCACCTGTAAACCTATATATCAAACCTGCAGCTTCTGCACACGTATCCCAGAACTTAAAGTGCATATATACATATGTGTGTGTGTGTATATATATATATACACATATATATATAAAGAATGAAGAGTATATATATATACCAATTATTATCATATTATATATGTATATATATGTATGAAATAGTATGAATGATGGATAAAACCTATCACACCTATATAGTTACTCTGTCAATATATCAGAATCCTATTAGAATGTTTCATCCTTTCGCATTCATTGGTTGCCATTATACAGGTACAACTGCTAGAGTCCCACATTCATTTGAAAAAAGAATTATCATAATTTTTATACTCACCTATTAGAAAATGTGAACTTTTGCTTGGAATCCAGGTCAAAGTGGTTGCCTAGCAGGGTATATAACAAATAATAGTTTGTATCACAGTGAGACAGAAAGTGTTTTATGAATGTCTCGGTGCCAAATTTTGATACTGTTTTACAGCTAATGTTTAACATAGCAGATTTCATATTTTTCATTTCTATTGTGATAACTACAGTTTAAATCAAAGAGTATAAACATGACATTTATCCATTTTTAAACAAACATTACTGATAATTGTTTCTTTTGTGTAAAGGAACACAAATCTTCCTGTCATTGAATTGTATAAACCATCTTCCAGTCTGATGAGAGTCTATTATTAGCACATCCAATGCAGAAAGCATCTTACTTTAGTCAAAGAATTATAGAAACTTGGAATTGGAAGAATATTAAGGATCATTTCATCTAAATCTTGCATTTTACTAATGAGGTCCAGAAGTCCAGACAAGTCATTTGATTTTCACAAGGTTAGATCTAAATTCATAATAGGCTAAGATAAGAATTCCATTTTCCTTGCTCATTTGTTACTGTCAAGGCTGTGGTTCAGACTTTTTTTCTCCACATGGTTCCAAGATGCACAAATTTGTTACTACAGTTGAGGCACATGACACCAACCGACAATATCATGGCTCAGTTTTCAGTTTCCATGGTCTATGAAGTGTGAGTATTTGCATAAAGCACAAACTTCACTGTCCATCCTTTCATCCACTGATCAGTAAATCAATAGCAAATGATCACCATAGTCAGGAACAGACTTTCAAAGTCTGGCAGTGATTGTCCCTGTTCGTCTCTTATCTAATGCTTTCACAGACATCAGAGTACGTAGTTGTGCTGCCTCTTTTACTCCATGATAAATCCATGTGACATTTTACAAAAAAAAAAAAAAAAAGTATAATCAAGGGAGGGAATGGTCCAACAAATAAGGAAAAAAGAAACATGAGAATACTGGAAGTGAAATTGATTATGATTAGGAGATTCTAAAATGGCAATAGCAAAGCAATGCTAAGAGGAAATCTAGGTCTGTGTGAAATTATGGTGCAGACCACATTGAAAATGTACAATGAAGAAAACAAAGGAACATCTATTTAACATCTTTTATTTTATTCATTCTAGGAACAAAAAGTTGTGTATGGATAAAATGGAGTGTTTACTTCTTGTGGTAGGTGGAACAGTGACTTCCAAACTGTCAGCGTGCTAAGCTTTGGAACCTGTGAACATATCACCTTACATGGCAGAAGGGACTTTGCAGATGTAATTTAATTATAAACCTTGAGTTGAAGAGCACATCCTGGATTATCCAGTTGGGCCTAATGTAATCACAAGGTGTTTCTCAGAGGGAGACAGAGGGTGGAAGTCAAAGAAAGCTTCAGGAGGTGAGCCCATCTTATCATATAGGCTCCTACAAATGGATAACCTTGAACAGCAAGCTCAGAGGAAATATGACTATGGAAGAATGGTCAGAAAGATGCAATGTTATTGGTTTTGAAGATAAAGGAGGAGGGTATGAGCCAAGGCATATCATCAGCCTCTAGGAGTTGAAATAGGCCAAGAAACAGATTATTCTCTCCTAGAGCATCCATAAAGGAACCCAGCCCTTCACACACCTTGATTTTAACCCAAGGAGACCTGTGCCAGACTTCTAACTCACAAAACTGTAAAATGATAAATTAGTATTGTTCTAAGCTACCAAATTTTTGGTAATATGTTACTGCAGCAACATAAAACTAATTACATTTGCTCTTTAAATTGCACATATTATCACTGACACTATTATTATATGGTGAAAAAAACTTTGCAGAATCTAAATAGAATGTCAGTGAAGCTATAGAGTGAATAGCTTACTAGGGAATGTTGACACTGCTTCCATTCCAGTCACAGTAACTTATTGAAGGCAGATTTATTTACAGAAATGAGGCAAGTGTGTGTGAGAGGATGGAAATGCATCAGAGGAAGTGGCAGCAGAAAATCACACTAGAGAAACTCTCAGACATATTTTATGACATTAAAAGCTCCAGGAATGAGAAATGTCAGCTGCATATCTACTGTTAGGAAGAAAAAAGTATGAGAATTCACCAAGACATGAAAACATTATGAATAAGTTATGTGACAAGAAGGTAACACTATTCAAACTACTTGTGATAAGTCTTTTACAAAGAAATATAATATTTAATTATCCATCTCTAATACTTTAAATCACAGTATTCCAAATAAACACTAGTTTAACTGCTTCTTTTATTTCCCTATACATTTGTAATTGACAGTAAGAGAGTTTTAAAAATTGTCACATTTTGCAAAAGTAATGGAGCAATCATATGTTCCATGACAATCGTATGATTATTATTGATAATTATGGCAATTTGGCACAGTCTTAGCTTGCATGATCCTTTTGATGGTGCTGCATTACCCTTCAAAGATAGGGCTCCTTGTATTTGATCATGTGAATACAACACAATTGTTTTTTCTGTTTTCTTCTTGATGGACATGTGGGTTGTTAATAGTGTTGCTGTGATCTTGCTTCTAACATATATTTTAGTGAATAAATGTGTACATCCTGGTGAATTATCAGGATAGAAGATATATGAATTTTCAGATTTAGTACAAATTGTCAGGTAAAAACCTTCCAAAGGGATTGTATTAACATTTAAAAATTTAATATTTGTATTAGTCCATATTCACATTCTGATAAAGACAAACCTGAGACTTGTCAATTTACAAAAGAAAGAGGTTTATTGGACTTACAATTCCACGTCACTGGGGAGGCTTCACAATCATGGCAAAGGTGAAAGGCACATCTCACACAGTGGCAGACAAGAGAATAGAGACTGTGCCTGGAACCTCCTCTTTAAAATCATCAGATCTCATGAGACTTATCTCCCTATCATGAGAACAGAGCAGCACAGGAAAGACCTGCTCCCAATTAATCAGTTACCTCACACTGGGTCCCTCCACAACACATGGAAATTCGAGATGAGATTTGGGTGGGGACACAGCCTAACCATATCAATATTATAAAAATATACTAACATATGATATTGTAACTGTATATTAACATATAAACTTTTATTTGTATAGGTTGACATTAATTCACCTTAATTCCAAACTTTGGCATTGTTAGTCATTTTTTTTTTACCATTTAGTTTAATATATAGGAATAGTTATCATTGCAGTTTAAATTTGCATTCACCTGAAGATTCAATACCATTTTCTTTGCCTTTTGACCATTTTTTTCTATTTAGTTACCTTATTATTTATTTATTTGTGGGACTTTTAAAATGTATTACAGTTATTTATATTATCTAACTCTTTTTATAATCTCTGAATTATTTTTTCCACCTCATTTCATGCTTTCTCCCTTATCAAATGATATCCTTTGATGAACAGTTTTAAGTTTTTATGCACTCAACATTTTAATCTATTTTTGCCAAGTGTTATTTTGAGTTAATAAACTTTTTTTCACCCAAAGTAATAATGGTATTCTCTTGCTTTTTAGTAGAGGTGTCAGGATGGATTTTTTTTAGATTTAAATCTACAATTCTTCTTGAAATAATGTTTGTATTTGTGGTAATGTGACGGTAAAATGTATTTTTGTTTTGTTTCCATGTGCAAGTCCAATTGTTCCAGTAACATTTGTTCAAAAGATATCTTTTCTCAACTGATGTACCAAGTTTCTCTCCAGATTTATTCCATCCTATGGTCTCTCCTCTCTTCGCACTATGACTACCCAGATACTCTTTCTATACAGCTTCTTTTTCATTGTCCTGTAAGGTTTTAGGCTTACCTATTTTACTTAATCTGCAATAGAAACCTCATGGTTAGGCAAAATAAGCTTAGTAAACATGCATTACTAAGTAAATGCTGTATACTTAGCAGAGCTTAATATCGTTTTTAGAAGCAGATCCTGAGATCTCAAACATTTAAGGACATATGGAGATGGGAGATCATTATTCTTACATGAGGAAATAGGAGACATTTTTTTAAGAGATAAGGAGTGAGATGGGGCTGCAAAGTCCGGTAGAATTTTAACAGGTGGATAAGAAACCAGCAATTTCAGAAGAGGGAGTAACTTGAGTACAGGGAGAAGATGATAAAGCTGTTTATGGGAGAGAAAAGAAATGGGTGTGACAAAACTGTGAGGGGATGTGCATTTTAGGTTGTGTATGTGAGTTTATGCATGAGAGAGAATGTGTGTGTGCATATGAGTGCATGCGAGAGAGTGTGTGTATGTATGTGTATATCTGTGTGATGTGTATGTTTGGGTTGAGTGCTAGGTTATAAATCTAAGAGGACAACATATTACCAAGTTCTAAAATAAAGTAAACGTGCTTTGGAGTGAATGCAAAAGTACATTGAGGTATGGGAAGAAAATATTAGGTGTCTTGATCTAAATAGGGCATTGAATGTTACTAGTGTTTAATATTTGTTTTAGCCGGAGGCATCCTCCATCTTTCATAAGTCAATGAGAGGACTCAAGGTTTCCTGAGGGAAGGATGAGAGTCACATGAGGAAGAGGAATTGTCAGTGGTCCTCGGATTTCTGGTTTTGATTTTGGTTAGTGTCATAATTTAATAAAGATGTTCACAGTTAAAGTGAATTTATAGATTTCGTTATCTAATTTTAACTGAATTAATGTTTGCAAAAAAGGCACATGCTGAAAATTATCACTGTAAAGAAATGAAAGATGGAAAATACTGCCAATCATGAAAATTAAGGTGAACAGAAAGACTAGGGTATAGAGTTATCCTTTCACACCTAGGAGTGGCTCTTTTCAGATATTTATGACACATGTCAATTATTAGCTACTCACCTTTGTAACTGAGTAATATATAAAAATATATCATGTATAAGATTATCAAAAATATGAGTTACTTTCTCTGTTTTTAACAGTTAAACTTGCCCTGCTTTTTGTTCTGTGAGAGATTAGCTAAAAATGCTATGTCATCATGACCAACTTGTTTTAAAATTAAGCTTCTGAAGTCTGAAGACAAACATTTTTGGGTTTTGGTGCATTTAGTCATGGGATACTTAATCCAAAACTTTTTAATGTTTACTAAAGTAAATAACCAATGTTTAGGAGCCTCAATTTGCTACTTTTAAAAACACAGGATTGAGGAAAAGGAATTCTTTCTGTGAGAAAAATGCCTGAAATGTGAAATGATAATCAGCAAACAAAATTACAACAAATTAAATGAAATTGTTGTGAGTATATTTTTACTAGGAGACATTGAGAATATAGTTGAATATTTGAAAAATCAAAGATCAGAATGGGAAGACTTTAGTTAAACTGAATGAAAGCATATGTATAAATGTGTGTGTATGTATGTGTATACATATATGTATGTATGCTTTCATTCAATATGTTGTCATTCAGTGTGCATACATATGCCTGTATGTGTGTGCATATATATATATATATATATACGTGCACATACACACACACACAAATTGTAGCTGCCTCATTCCTTTGAATGACTGAAAATTATGTTCATTCACGTAACAAATTTGGTTTTGCTGAATATTTATGGTATTTTTAACTTTTTACTACCTGTATTAGGAATAGGCCTTATAGTTACTCTACATTGAAATATCTGTGACTAGCAAATTTGTCTAATCAAGCAAAGTGTTAGCAAGTCTTTGATTGTCAGATATTTCCTATGTACTCTGATGTCAGCTTTATGAATAAGAAAGTGATACTTCACTCCCTACTGGCTGGATCTGTCTCTGTGTTATTCGATTATTTTGTATTCAGGCAGGAAGCTAGGGTTACTTATTAGCCACTTAAATTTCAGCATATGATACATTAAGCAGATACATTGAGAAAGAAAAGGGAAGTGAAATTTGATGCTGAAAATGACATTTGGAAAATACAGCCCTGGTGGGGACTTGATTAGGTGGCTTGAGCCATGAGTAAAATGGGCCATATAAGGTTTGACTTTGAAAAATTAGTTGAGTTTATGGTTGCTTTATCATGGGGGAGATGGTGCTTTTGGAAAAGTTAGGTAGGTATGTTTCTAACAGCAGAGTCTTAATGAATACAGAGAAGTCAATGGAAAGTTTACCAGATACCTGGCATGATGCCTTTGTAAGTGGCCTTGTGTGGCTTACGTTCATGACACAATACTGGTAGGCCTGGAGGTGCAGGTGTGGCAAAGACCACTAAAAGGGCATTATAAGTGATACTAAAAGCACACGAAAAGAGAGATTGCTAGTTTAATTGAAGTCTCATGTCAAAAATGATACAAAATTTTAGTAATATTTTTTGAACTGTTATGTTTTTCAGCAAGGTCTTCAAAATAACGAGGTTCCACATAGGTTAAAGATGAAGTTGTATCCTTGAATTGTGAGTTCTGTGTTTTATTTATTTATTTTTATTTTACTACTTACATTTCTTTCTCTCTTTTTAAAACCATTTTTCTAAATTTAATTTTTACTTATTTTGTATTTTATTTTATTTTATTTTATGGAGACAGAGTCTGGCTCTGTCACCCAGGCTAGAGTGCAGTGGCACAATCTTGGCTAATGCAACCTCCGCCTCTCAAGTTCAAGCAATTCTTCTGCCTCAACCTCCCTAGTAGCTGGGATTACAGGCATGTACCACCATGTCCAGCTAATTTTTTGTTTGTGTTTTTAGCGGAGATGGGGTTTCTCCATGTTGGCCAGGCTGGTCTTGAACTCCTGACCTCTTCTGATCCGCCCACCTCGGCCTCCCAAACTGTTGGGATTACAGGAGTGAGCCACTGTGCCCAGCCAATTTTTACTTATTTAAAAATTTTGTTAGTGTCATATTTAGAAAGGTTCTGACAATGTGGCTACCCAAAGTCCTCTTATATTGCACTCAGACGGAAAGGAAGAAAGCAGAAGATCTAGTATTTGGGTTCATTTATGGGGTTTTACTATCTGTACTTTTTCTGTGCCATTATAATTTGTTTTATTTCATTACTATTACTGAATATATGTTTGCAACAGTGAGGTGAGATTTTGCCAAATATGTCCAAACACTCTTAAGTACACCACTCATAATACATATATTTATACATACATCCTATATAATATGAATCATCATAGAAATCATATTGTACACTAACGTATTCCTTTTTGTTATATCTTAACATTTTTAACAAAGCTGCTTTCTAAGTACTCTGGATGGTTGCCAGAGAATTCCTTGGTTGACTATTTGATAGCTCTGAGTTAAATGTTAAGCTGTGAATGCAGTAAGTGGTAAATTGACTTGATATTCCCAGATGGAGTTTTGCAATTGAGGTTGTTTTGTTCTGTTCTTCTCTATGAAATAATATAATTGAACTGATTCCTACAGAGCTTATATAGAGAGCTTCAAGTGTCATTCCTTTCACTGTAAGACTGAATAAGCAGCTGTCATCAGCTACCTGTATGAATAAGTCTGTAGGACAAACTTGAATGAGTTAGCATCCCTATGCATCGTTCAAGTCAATAGAGATCTTGTCATCACAATCAGATCAATCTTTTTTCTACTCTTTAGCTCATGATAGGCATGAGCTTTGTAATTAGTACATACAGCATATAACATTTTGGCTGCCAGAGTTAGAGCATCAGTTTGAATTTGGTTTAGATTTACTAAAACTCCACTGAAGTACATGGAAATAAATTTAACATTGGATAGATTCGATTTCAAGAAGGGTGGAAATGCATCCTCAGATTAAAAACTTTATTTTATTGTGAGGACTCTAGCCTCTCTCCTTGCCATGCCAAATGGAGCTTAATGAAGGACAGGATGACAAGCCACAGGCCTCAGGAAGCTTTGTTTTTACGTAAGAAATTCCTAATCAGACAGAGAGAAAACCTCAATGGGTAAAATTAAATAAAATTAGTACAGCTGCCTGTACATTTGTTCTTCACTAACAGTTGCTTCATGTTTATTTTTCAAAACATCAGTGACTACATCACATATTTTATTTATATTACATGACCCTTCTTCTCAGTTATTTTATTTATTTATTTTTTAAATTTTACTTTAGGTTCCGGGGTACATGTGCAGGTCATGCAGGGTTGTTGCATAGGTGCATACTATATCCAGAATTTCTCACCATGTTATCCCTCCACACCCTCCCCACCCCCCTCTGTCCATCCCCTACCCCCACTCCAACTACCCTCAGTGTGTACTCCTCTCCCTGAGTCCACATGTTCTCATTGTTCAACACCCACCTATCAGTGAGAACATGCGGTGTTTGGTTTTCTGTTCTTGTGTCAATTTGCTGAGAAAGATGGTTTCTATATTCACCCAAGTCCTTATAAAGGACACAAACTCATCGCTTTTTAAGGCTGCATAGTATTCCATGGTGTATATGTGCCATATTTTCTTTGTCCAGTCTATCATTGATGGGCATTTGTGTTGGTTCCAGGTCTTTGCTATTGCACACAGTGCCACAATAAACATACATGTGCCTTTATAATAGAATGATATATGGTCCTTTGGGTATATATCCCACATCTTCTCCAGCGTCTGCTGTCTCCAGGTTTTTTAATGATCGCCATTCAAACTGGCATGAGATGGTATCTCAATGTGGTTTTGATTTGCATTTCTCTAATGACCAATGATGATGAGCATTTTTTCATATGTTTGTTGGCCTCATATATGTCTTCTTTTGAAAAGTGTATGTTCATATCCTTCTCCCACTTTTGGATGAGTTTGTTTGTTTCTTTCTTGTAAATCTGTTTTAATTCTTTGTAGATTCTGGATATTAGCCCTTTGTCAGATGGGTAGACAGCAAAGATTTTTTCCCATTCTGTTGGTTGCCAATTTGCTCTAATAGATGGGTTTTTTTGCTGCACAGAAGCTCTGGAGTTTAATTAGATCCCATTTGTCTATCTTGGCTTTTATTGCCATTGCTTTTAGTGTTTTAGTCATGAAGTCCTTGCCTATGCCTATGTCCTGAATGATTTTGCCTGCATTTTCTTCTAGTGTTTGTATGATGTTAGGTTTTATGTTTAAATCTTTAATCCATCTGGAGTTAATTTTAGTGTAAGGTGTCAGGAAAGGGTCCAGTTTCTGCTTTCTGCACATTGCTAGCCAGTTTTCTCAACACCATTTATTAAACAGGGAATCCTTTCCCCATTGCTTGTTTTTGTCAGGTTTGTCAAAGATGAGATGGTTGTAGATGTGTGATGTTGCTTCTGAGGCCTCTGTTCTGTTCCATTGGTCTATGTCTTTGTTTTCGTACCAGTACCGTGCTGTTTTGATTGCTGTAGCCTAGTAGTATAGCTTGAAGTCCGGCAATGTGATGCCTCGGCTTTGTTTTTTTTTGCTTAGGATTGTCTTGGCTATGCGGGATCTCTTGTGATTCCATATGAAGTTTAAAGTGGGTTTTTCAGTTCTGTGAAGAAGGTCATTGGTAGCTTGATGGGGATAGCATTGAATCTACAAATTACTTTGGGCAGTATGGCCATTTTCATGATATTTATTCTTCCTAACTGAGCATGGAATGTTTTTCCATGTTTGTGTCCTCTCTTATTTCATTACGCAGTGGTTTGTAGTTCTCTTTGAAGAGGTCCTTTACATTCTTTGTTAGTTGTACTCCTAGGTATTTTATTCTCCTTGCAGCAATTGTGAATGGGAGGTCACCCTTGATGTGGCTCTCTTTAAGTCTGTTATTGGTGTATAGGAATGCTTGTGATTTCTGCACATTGATTTTGTATCCTGAGACTTTACTCAAGTTGATTATCAGTTTCAGGAGATTTGGGACTGAGCTGATGGGGTCTTGTAAATATACAATCAGGTAGTCTGCAAATAGAGACAATTTGACTTCCTCCTTTCCTAACTGAATACACTGTATTTCTTTTACTTGCCTGATTGATCTGGCTAGAACTTCCAATACCATATTGAATAGGAGAGGTGAGAGAAGGCATCCTTGTCTAGTGCCTGATTTCAAAGGGAATTCTTCCAGCTTTTGCCTGTTCAGTATGATATTGGCGGTAGGTTTGTCATAAATAGCTTTTATCATTTTATGATACATTTTGTGGATATCTGGTTTATTGAGAGTTTTCAGCATGAAGGGCTGTTTAGTTTTGTCAAAGGCCTTCTCTGCATCTATTGAGATAATTACGTTTATGGACTTCGATATGTTGAACTAGCCTTGCATCCCCAGTATGAAGCCTACTTGATCGTGATGACTAAGTTTTTTGATGTGCTATTGCATTCAGTTTGCCAGTATTTCATTGAAGATTTTTGCTTTGATGTTCACCGTGGATATTGGCCAGAAGCTTTCTTTTTCAGTTTCTGCCTGGTTTTGGTATCAGGATGATGTTGGTCTCATAGAATGTGTTAGGGCGGATTCCCTCTT
>CAUYLG010053332.1:0-78272 GCA_963573385.1 Cacajao melanocephalus | reverse complement strand
TTAGAACTTTATTTGAACTGTCTAGAAAGAGATATGATCAAAACAAGAGAGAGCATAAAAGGGGTTCAACGGCTTGGGTAACACAGAAAGACTCTGCCTCTATAAAAGAACACAAAAATTAGCGGGGCATGGTGGCGCATGCCTGTAATACCAGCTACTTGAGAGGCTGAGGTTGGGGGATCACCTGAGCCTGGGAGGCAGATGTTGCAGTGAGCCAAGATTTGCCACTGCACTCCAGCCGGCGCAACAGGGCGAGACCCTATCTCTAAATAAATAAATAGATAGCTTTAAGAAACCTGGGATTTGTCTTCCCTTCATCTTATATTCTGAAAGCAATAACCTATCCTACTCACTAACTCTTCTTGATCCCACTGCCCGTAGTTTCTTTCTGTTTAAAATTGTAATAATAATGGTTGCCTCTGAAGGGTATCATAAGTTCTACTAGGAGAACTGCATGACCTTGAAAAAAGGCTTTAATGAGCTTGGAGGTAAAAGGTTTTCTCTCTTTCACACACACGCATACATGCATATACACATAGACTGTTTCACTGGTTGGCCATTCATCGTCTTAACCTAAGTGTCAGTCATTGATATTTTAACAAAATCTATTCAGTGTTTGTGTGTAACTGGCTATTCATATATGTAGGAGGTGCATTATTTGTTAATGTAGACGCTCAATTGGAGGCTGTTACTTCATAAACATTCTGAACCCGATTTTTATATAACTTGTCTTTGTGGCAGATACTAGGTGGAAACATGAACGTAGTAAAGGAAAAGCACTCTGTATTTCTGCCCTGAAAGTCTTTATGAAGATACTCCCAGTAGGGGAATTGCTATTTCAGATGAATGTGAGCCTACTGAATGCCCGTATGCAAACCCTTACAGAGGATAAAAGAGGAGTTTCTCGGGGACCCTACTAGATTGACTTCATAGTGGGGACAGAGATTTGCCCCATTCATTCATTCAAAAATAGGAGGAAAAGAGCAAGCTTTAAAGGAAATAAGTGGGCTGAGTGTAGTGGCCCATGCTTGCAATCCCACAAGTTTGGGAGGCTGAGGCGGGCAGATGGCTTGAGCTCAGAAGTTTGAGTCCAGCCTAGGCAACATGGTGAAACTCCAGCTCTATTAAAAATACAAAAATTAACCAGCTATGGTGGTGTGCACCTGTAGTCCCAGCTACTTGGGAAGCTAGGGTGGGAGGACGGCTTGAACCCAGGAGGTCAAGGCTGTAATAAGCAGAGATAACACCACTGCACTCCAGCTGGACAACAGAGAGCAAGACCTTATCTTAAACAAAAACATAAAAAATAAAAAAGCAGAAACAAACAAATTTGAAAAAATAAGTAAATAATTGAGGTTAAAATTTTATCCTTTTTAATTAAATTTAACTTTCTAGAATTGATATGCACCAGCTCATGATTTTTTACCTCGTATTAACACAATGAGAAAATTGAGGTTTTGCACCCGTAGTTTTTTTTTTAACAACTAACTGGGTTCACACCTTTTTTTTTTTTTTTTTTTTTTTCTGAGACAGAGTCTCTGTCGCCCAGGCTGGAGTGCAGTAGCAGGATCACAACTCACTGCAGCCTCCACCTCCTGGTTTCAAGAGATTCTACTGCCTACTCTACTCAATGAGTAGCTGAGATTACAGGTGCCCATGACCACACCTGGCTAAGTTTTGTATTTTTAGTAGAGACGGGGTTTTACCATGTTGGCCAAGCTGGTCTCACATTCCTGACCTCAAGTGATCCACCCACCCTGGCCTCCCAAAGTGCTGGGATTACAGGTGTGAGCCACTGCACCTGGCCAGTTCACACCTTTTTAGAGCTGGCATCCTTACCCAGGCCTTGCAGATACTCCCCGACTCCCACAGCCTGGAAAACCACCAACCTCCCCCCCATATTGAGAGAGGGAGGCAGGATCCATGGTGGGCTTAAGGGGCTCATCAAAACACTGAAACACTGAAGTTGTAGGCAGAATTTTTTTCTTACCTTTACGTGTGTCAGAGTTCTTATCTGCAAACAGCCAAAACCAATTCTGGTGAATTCATGTGAGAAAAGAATTTAATAATACATTGAATAGTTCACCAAATTTACTGGGAAGATATTATATATCCCAGAAATGACTTATAAAACCAAGGGAGGCCAGGGATTCAAAATGATAGTGAAAATGACACCACAGGCAAGACTGGATAAGACTCCTCTGCTAGCAGACGTGGCATTTCACCACTGGAAACAGCTGTTACTGGCCTGGAACCTTGAATGCTGCTCCCGCTCATGCCTAGAGAATAAATGCTAAGCTGTGCCTACTTCTTTGCAACACTAGCTCTGGTTTCAAGACCCGGGACTGAGGAGGATGAGGCCACATGCCAGCATTCTATCTGTGCAGCTCACAGACTGCAAATGGGCCTCTGCAGATTCTGGGTTCCATGCTGCTGCTGAGGATTGACTGACCCAAAAACTCATTCATGCAATGAGTTTGACACTGGGCAGCTTACAATAAAATATGTATATAATGTAAATATATATGTAATATATATAATGTAATAAAATTATGGAAATGTAGTTTTGTATAATTAATATAATCGTGTAAATATAATTATACATGTATAAATATGATATATATTATATATAATTATATACACACACATATATAATAATATACTACTTTTTATATATATACACATGCACTGTATTGGTCTGCTTTCATGCACTGATAAAGAATATCTGAGACTGGGTAATTTACAAACGAAAGTGGTTTATTAGACTCACAGATACACATGACTATGGTTGCCTCACAATCACGGCAAAAGGCAAGTCACATCTTACATGTATGGTGGCAGGTGAAGAGAGAGCTTGTGCAGGCAAACTCTCGTTTTTAAAGTCATCAGCTCTTGTGAGACTTATTCACTATTATGAGAACAGCACAGGAAAAACCTCCCCCGCGATTTAATTACCTCCCACTGGGTTCCTACCACAACACATGGGAATTGTAGGAGTTACAATTCAAGATGAGATTTGGGTGTGGACACAGCCACATCATATCATTCCACCCCTGGCCCCTCCCAAATCGCATGTTGTCACATTTCAAAACCAATCATGCCTTCCCAACCCTCCCCCAAAGTCTTAACTCATTTCAGCATTAACTCAAAAGTCCAGAGTCCAAAGTCTCATCTGAGAGAAGGCAAGTCTCTTGCACCTATGAGCCCGTAAAATCAAAAGCAAGTTAGTTACTTCCTAGACACAATGGGGGTACAGGCCTTGTTTAAATAACAGCCATTTCAAATGGGAGAAATTGACCAAAATAAAGGAGTTACAGGCCCCATGCCAGTCCAAAATCCATCAGGGCAGTCAAATCTGAAAGCTCCAAAATGATCTCCTTTGACTCCATGTCTCACATCCAGGTCATGCTGATGCAAGAGGTGGGTTCGAATGGTCTTGGGTGGCTCCACCTCTGTGGCTTTACAGGGTACAGCCTCTCTCCCAGCTGCTTTCATGGGCCGGTGTTGAATGTCTGCAGCTTTTCCAGGTGCACAGTGTAAGCTGTCAGTGGATCTACCATTCTGGGGTCCAGAGGACAGTGGCCCTCTTTTCACAGCTCCACTAGGTGGTACCCCAGGAAGGACTCTGTGTGGGGGCTCCAACCATACATTTGTCTTCTGTATTGCCCTAGCAGAGGTTCTCCATGAGGGCCCCACCCCTGCAGCAAACTTCTGCCTGGGCATCCAGGCATTGTCATGTATCTTCTGAAATCTAGGCAGAGGTTCCCAAACCCCAAATCTTAACTTCTGTGCACTTGCAGGCTCAACATCATGTGGAAGCTACCAAGGCTTGGAACTTCCACCCTCTGAATCACAGCCCAAGCTCTACATTGGCCTCTTTCAGCCATGGCTGGAGTGACTAGGCTGCAGGTCACCAAGTCCCTAGGCTGCACACAGCATGGGGACCCTGGGCCTGGCCCAGGAAACAACTTTTTCCTCATAGGTCTTCAGGGGTGTGATGGGAAAGGCTGCCTTGAAGACCTCTGACATGCCCTGGAGACATTTTCTCCATTGTTTTGGTGATTAACATTTGGCTCCTTATTACTTATGCAAATTTCTGCAGATGGCTTGAATTTCTCTTCAGCAAATGGGATTTTCTTTTCTATGGCACTGTCAGGCTACAAATTTTCCAAACTTTTATGTTATGTTCTGCTTCTCTTATAAAACTGAATGCCTTTAACAGCACCCAGGTCACATCTTATATGCTTTGCTGCTTAGAAATTTCTTCCACCAATTACCCTAAATCATCTCTCTCAACTTCAAAGTTCCACAAATCTCTAGGGCAAGGGCAAAATGCTGCCAGTCTCTTTGCTAAAACATAACAAGATTCACCTTTGCTCCAGTTCCCAACAAGTTCCTCATCTCCATCTGAGACCACCTCAGCCTGAATTTTATTGTCTATATTATTATTGTAACTGGATTAGCAGCTTGGGCTCCGGGCTCAGGTTCTTGGCTTCCCTTGCTCAAAGAATCGAGCAGAGAGCTTTACCCCCACGGTGAGTGTTCCAGCTCCAAACAAGAGTTCACGGACCAAGAGAGTGAGCAGCAATGCAGTTTATTCAGCAAACAAAGATAAAGCATCCACAGCATGGAAGGAGACCCGAGTGGGTTGCCATTGCTGGCCAGGGCTGCCTGGGCTTATATCCCCATGTAACTCTGAGTTGCTGAGTGTTTGTCCCCTAGTCCTGTGTGAGAAGAGGGCTTGTGACCATGAGTCACCTAATCTCTCCTCTGAGTTGCCAAGTGTTTGCCCCTTAGTCCTGTGTGGGGAGGGGGCTTGTGACCATGAGTCACCTAACCTCTCATGTTGATGGTGATTTTTATTGAACTTGTAAGCAGTATTGGAATGCGGCTGAACAGCTAACTGATACTTTGAACACAGCCTCCTGATATGATTGCAGTACTGTGTTGACTTTTCCCACGTTAGGATTTCCAAAAGGTTCCCCATTGACTCAAAAGGTTTTATTCTCTCATTATTAGCATTTTGGTCAAAGCCACTCAACAAGTCTCTACGGAGTTCCAAACTCTCCCACATTTTCCTGTCTTCTTCTGAGCCCTCCAAACTCGTCCAACCTCTGCCTGTTTCCCCAATTCCAAAGTCACTTCTACATTTTCAGGTGTCTTTTCAGCAGCACCACACTCTACTGGTACCAATTTACTATATTAGTCTTCTTTCACACTGCTGATAAAGACATAGCTGAGACTGGGCAATTTACAAATGAAAGAGATTTATTGGACTTAACAGCTCCACATGACTGGGGATGCCTCACAATTGCAGCAGAAAGCAAGGGGGAGCAAGTCACATCTTTTACAAATGGCAGCAGGCAAAGAGAGAGCTTGTGCAGGCAAACTCCCATTTTTAAAAGCATCAGATCTTGTGAGATGTATTCACTGTCACAAGAACAGCAAGGGAAAGACCTGCCCCATGATTCAATTACCACCTCCCACCAGGATCCTCTCATGACACATGAGAATTGTGGAAGTTACAATTCAAGAGGAGATTTGGGTAGGGACACACCCAAACCACAGCATACACACACATGTTACAGGAAATTGGGATTTTCACTAAAAGCACAGTTCATAACTTTTATCAGATTCTCATCCATGCTGGTAACTCAATCAGGCTAAGAACTTCTATTAATAGAATCATAGAACTTTACCTCTGGAAGGAACCAGAGAATCAAAGAGATGAAGAAGACACACACTACCAACCTTTAGCAAAATTACCACCAAGATCTACAGTAGGAAGTCTTCGAAAACTGAAGCTGCTTGTATTTAAACAAACCTAATCCTATTGATAGGCTTTCAATTTGAAGTTTATATCTAACTTTGTATCTCCCAATAACTTTTCAATTTATGAGAACTGTCAAATTCCTTTACAGTCATCAGATGAAGAAAACTTATTGGCAGACACAGAAAAGATCTTCACCTTGTATGAAAATTTTTTTAAATAAGTTTTTAAAACTGATGCAAGTTACTTCTCCTCTCAAGTCCACTTTAAAATGACAGGCACTACTATTGCCACTCACTTCCAGTACTAAAGGTACAATTAGATCTCTAATTTTTTAAAACAAATTGATTTCCAGGGGCATATATGGTTCTCTTATGAAATATTCTACATTGAGTCAAAGTTTGAGTTAATGAGTTTCATCAAAATTTGTCAGCAGATTCTTAAACATCTGCTTTGTAGAATTTATTTCCTTTGCTTTTCTGTTTTTTTCCTTCCTTCCTTCCTATATTTAAGAAATGCACATAAATACTTGTGTAGGAAAGAATCACGTATCATGCCTGGATTTCCTTTATTCTATCTGTACTACAATGGCCACTGGTCACAATTCAACCTTTTTGTATAAAGTGTTTTATAAAGCTGAGAAAAAGATAAGAATAACTTGATATGAATAATTGTAACGACGAGAAAATTGAAACTGGCTACCAAATATTTAAATATGTATCTTTATTAATCTTTGTTCAAGAAGCTCTCAGAATGCTTTAGTTCACCTGTAAAATCCCATGAAGACCTACGAGTAGAAAAGCACACTGTTCCTCATTTTATGTATTAGCAAAACAAGGCAAAGAGAATAAAGACTTCCTTGGGCATACGTTTTTCAGCAGTAACCAGGGGGTTACAAAGTAATAAACACAATAATAATACAATTCAGATTACTAGAGCATGAATGAGGCAATATACTAGGTAGTATGATGTCAAGTAGATGTTAAATGAAATTGTCAATATTATCCAGGCAGTAATCATGGGTCATGAATAATAGATTGCAATAAGAGAGGCAAAGAGAAGGGGGTTGGTGGTGTGAGTGGGAAGTTATGACAGTTTTTTGGTGGCATCAGAAGATATTTGATCTGAGGACAGCAGAAAATTTTGAGGAAAAATGAAGATCTGAAAATATATATTTGAATAAGTAGTTTTTTATTACTTTAAACATTACACCTAGGAGTTTGATTTGGGGCAAGGGATTTATCAAAGCAGGATTTTAAGAAGACGTGTCTGGTATTTCCATGAATAAACTTTACCTAGGGCATGGGTAGGGAGAATCAAAAGGAAGAAAAAAACGTATAAAAATGTTATGAGAACACATGTAATACTGATAATATTATTTGCCTTTCAACAATTTATGTCACACGATTGGCAGGAAATTGGGTCAGGTCCCAAACTCAAACATTTTGACATCAAATACTGGGCTCCTTCTACCTGCACACACTGTATGAAAAGGGAAGATAGACTTGAATGTGGACAGTGATAAAAACAGCATCAATTTAGTTAGTAAAAAGGAGAGAGCTCAGAACAAAGATAAGGCCTAGAGATACACATTCAAGGGCAAGTTGGGAGGACTGAGTTTTCAGAGCGAATGTCAGCCTTTGCAATGAAGTGGGATTGCATAATACTGAGGAAGAGAGAAGAAACAGGTCCAATGCATCCTCGGTCTAGAACTTTCTCAAGCCTCTTAAGCTTGGTTTAATAGCAAAGACCAACGGGGAAATGAAGTGGGGTATGCTTCTCAAATTGGCGCGGTGATCACAATCAAAGGTTAAGAGATAAGGAAGTCTACAGTGTTGGTGACAATGACAATAACTATCCAACTAAGGGGGCGAAGTCTGGAAGGGAAGCCCTTTAAAGCCTAGTGGATGGAGGGAAATGAAAGAAACAAGTACCTAGAAGAGTGAGAGGATGAAGAGCTTACAGGGGCGCACTGCCCTGATGCGTGAAGCTGCTGCCCAAACCAGTGTGAGGAGGGCAGAGAAAGGCTTGACTTAATGTGAGGACTTCCATGAACAGCTTAGCCAAATGCTAAAGTGGTTGAGATGGGCTCCATGCTATTGCATCTATATCTGTGTCATCGTTGACCCTGGAGGAGGAATTCTCTGGCACCATCACTGAGCTCCAGGGTCGACTGTAACTCCCAGTCACCTAGTGCTGCCTCCTTTGCACCTGTGAGGTCAGCAGCTGGTTGCTGGCGTTGACTCTGTAACCATTCTTCTCAGCTCTGAGTCACCTAAAGCCGTAGATGGATCTATACGCACTCCACAACCCAGGGAGCTGAGAGCTTCAAATAATTTTAAATCAAAAGTTTAGCCTCAGGGAGCATAAGGTTAACCAAAAGTCAGCTTTGCAAAATCTATAAAACAGAATGAATAAAATAAAATGAGAAGCATGAACATGGCAGTCACTGGAAAGGGAATTTATGCTTCCTATTATACACAGTCCAGACACTTAGAAAGGAAAGATAAAGACCAAAACACATTTTTTCTGAAAAAAGACTTTCAAGACATTATTTTAATGCATATTACTCTGTCTATAAAGGACACGATCAGATATGCTGTAAAAAAAAATGGCTATGAATTTAGTCAGGGTTATTCTCTTTCATTTTATTGGTGACTGATATGCTAGGAAAAGGTACTAAGAAAATATAAGCCTGCTTTGAAGCAAGTACATAAAAGACAACTTGGAATTTAGTAGCCATAACCCTTGGTCCTGATTCTAAGTATTGCAACTTTATTAAAAAAAAAAAAAAGCAAGCATTTTCGGTAAGGCTATAGAGAAAATGATGGGGAGGCTCCAAATAGCATTTTTAATGTTAAGCCCCAGTGGATATGATGAGCTTTTAAAACTAAGAGAGAAAGAAAGAAATCACATTTGCCAAGAATCTATTTGGGAGTTCTCAGCAACAGTCATTTGAAATATGATCTGTGAATATTAAGGAAATGCACCGAGCCACCGTCGGTACTACTAAGACTTTGCGTCAGTGTCTGTCCAATTAACTTAATACTTCCTATAATTATGCCCACATCATTAAGAGGTATTCATTTTATGGACTGTGGGATGAGAGGAAGGATTTACTATCTTGCCCATATCTGTAATGTGGACTGAAGAACTGCCGCACTTAAGTTCCCTGCCCTCACAGCTCATAAATTTAGGAGCAAACTCTCTCCCACTCCCAGCCTTCCAACCCTCAGGCTGCACCAAGGAAGTATTTAAATGGGAAGGAAAAAAGGAGCTCATCAGCTGGAAGGGCTGCAGGGAGTCTAGGACACTGTGAGGCAGAGTGTAGCCTTCCGAAGGGAAGACCAGCAAGATGGCTGGGGGCAACACATCTGCTGGTTCACTTCATTGAGACAAATGTCAATTTAGCTGCTGTCAGCAGCTTGCAGCAAACTCAGGGTGATCAAAGCAGGTGAGCTTTTCCTCTCTGATAAAATACACACACACACACACACACACACACACGTACATGAACACACTTTTCTTTCCTTTTCTTCCCGACATAAAAAGGGAAAAACATTGAAAGAAAGGTGAACTCATTCTTAGGGACATGTTCACAAGCTTAAAAGAAAGTACAAGTCAGAAAATGGCTAAAAGTTATGGGTTTTTTAAAATGGAAAATTTGATGACTTTTACAGGATGATACAAGATATATGATAAAACGTAAGTTTTTGGTTTGGTTTTTTTCCTTAAATTAGTTAATAAATAATTACTGATTATGATACAGTTTTGATGTTTGTGCCTTCCAAATCTCATGTTGAAATGTGATCCCAGTGTCCACGGAGGAGCCTGGGCGGAGCTGTTTGGGTCACGGGGGTGGATCCCTCAGGAATGGCTCAGTGCCCTCCACGTGGAATGACTGTGTTCTCAGTCCATTAGTTCTGACAAGATCTGGCTGTTTCAAAGAGCCTGGCACCTCCTCATCTCTCTGGTTCCCTCTCTTGCCAGGTAACACACTTCGTACCCTTCACCTTCCACCATGAGCTAAAGCTTCCTGAGGCCTCACCAGAAGCTGAGCAGATGCTGCCACCATGCTCCTTGTATAGTCTGCAAGACCTTGAGCCAAATAAACCTCTTTTCTTTAACTATTGCCCAGTCTCAGGTATCCCTTTATAGCCATGCAAAACAGACTAGCACATGCTACATAATGGACACACAGTTGTCTGGGGATATAATCACAAACAAGTTGCACATCGTTTCTTTCCTCAAACTCATGTTTTACAAGAGAATCCTATTCCAGTTGAATTCTCAGGTTTTCACAACCACCGTAAAAGTTATACCATCCTATTCTCTCCACAAATAAATGAGAATTAGAATAGCATTGAATCGTTCAACAGTGTTGCCTGAAAATTAGTGTCTACAAGGTGTGCTAATGATCAAAGACAAGGTTCAGTCCCACAAATGAATGTAGAGTACAGTATCAAAATGAACGTATTAAAAAGCACAGTGTGATACACACCACAGCACAAGTGTGTGGCACATACAGAGGCCAAGGAGCAAAGGACACATTCTGTGTGCAGGGGCGTTGAGAAGGCTTTGCCATGTGCAGATGCTGGAGCTGCTTACACAATGTGGGAAAAGTAGGGGAATTCCAGATGACGAAAGACCATTTTCACACGGTGATACACGAGCATCGTCAAGACCTCTGCTGCATCCCACAGAAGAAAGAACATTCTGAAAATGTGTAAAGTTACAAGCATTTCAGCAGATCAATTCTACTCACTTAAGCTCTGGACGGAATATCAGCCCTGCTCTTGATATATGGTAGAGCAACATTTTGCTTTCACTTCCATCCCATTTTCAAAAGAAAACACAGCTGCATTTCATCTCAAAAGGAGGACACAGGAAGTTACATTTTCATCTGATGTCTGAGAAGCAACAGTGCCGCCAATGCATAGCGAGACCTGGGTGAATTTGCTTAATTTTCTGTAACAAAAGTCTAATGATAACGAGACTAAAAACCATGTTCTCCTTCATTATAGTCAAAAGAGGAAATATTATATATGTGATATGTGTTTGGCAATCTGTATTTGTCTTACGCAATTTAATGGGTATTCAGTAAAAAATTCAAGATTTCCTGTTGAACAGTCTCATAAAGCCTTTCTTGCAACAAACATAACAAACCTAATTGCCTTGTCTGTCACAGCAAGTCAAACCAATCCAGTGCCTAATATTTTCTAGCTTTTTAGCAAACTCCAAACTTCTAGAAATACATCTGCAATGCTTCAGTGAAGCCCTATTTCTCAAAGTCTTTTCCAGGTGAATAAATGAAGACTGGCTTCATCATCACACTGTCTAGAATGACTTTGCATGTTCCATATCTCCATATCACAATTCTATAGTACAGGTGCATGGAACACATTTGCATTTGGGGAAAATATTAATTTTCCTTTCCTCAGAACTACCCACCAGCTTCTTTGATTCAAGTTGTTTTCTCAAATACTTGCTTTTCCAGAACTCAACTGAACCCTGAAATACAGGAAGTATTTACAATGTTTTTGGAATTGTAAATAAATAATATGTGAAACCATATGACTATGTATTTTATTGAAATCTTTAATTCTGTCTTTAAAACTGTAACAGAATTAATACCCTTGAACAATTAAGCATTTGTTTTGCTTCCCCTGTCCCACAGTGAGGATACATCGTCTCATCATCTGGCAAAGCAGTAGCGCACCAGTACCTCAAACTCCATGAAAACAGAAATGTTGAATCTGAGCTAGGATGCTACATCACATTGACCCTGAATCTGAGCTGTGATTCAGATGTTGTCGACTCTTTAGCCAAATAGTATGAGTTTTGTGATTGCAGACTGTATTAGGTCGTCGGTGGGCTGACGATAAATTTGCCAAAAGTGTGATGTAGGGACTGTTGATAACGTGAGGGATTACAGGAAAGTGGGGAGGGGTCAGGGCAGCATTTTGGAGACAGGGACAGTGAGGTGCAATTATCACCCCCCAGCCTGCAGGAGTAACAGGAGGGAGCAGCTGCCAGAACATCAGGGAGAGAAAAGGAGAGAGATGCAGGCAGGTACAGCCTGCTTACTGCCTCCTTCAGTCCCAGGCGGTGCGCCCTGTGGGTGGACTTAACACAAGGCCAGGAAGTAAGGGAGATGCATTGACGTGGAGCCTATAGGTCAACCTCCAGAGCACACAGCAGGGTGGAGAAGGGTGCAGTGGGTATCTGGAAGGCAAAAGGAAGATGTCCTGCCCAGCCACAGACCTACAATTTAAGACTTGAAGTTCCACCTCCTGACTCTGAAGATGCCAACAACGAATCATGAACTCAGACTTTCCAAGCTTGGATGTGGTCAAGTGCTCATCCTTTTCTGGAATTCATTCATTCTGTGCTACTGTAGAAAGCATTGCCCTAGCAAAGTGGAAGAAACTAAGCAAGGCGAACTACATGCAAATATCCATGCACCTAAATCGTATCTGAAGAGTGATTCTGGCGCTAAGAGGAAAATATGGGTCTTGGGTTGTGTACTTCCACGTGCTCCTCTTTAAACAAAGCATGGAATCCATCAGCAGCTGGCCAATTGCTACACTGAATATATTCAACAAAGAGAAAGCAGATTTATCGATTCATACATTCACACAGTCAAACCTTAAGGAGACTAGGCTAAGCTGAATGGGTCAGGCTGGATGTCATGCTTCTTCAGACTGACCAAATGCAAGAAGCATTACCACACAGCAAGAATTTTACTTAAGTAATAGCTATGCATTTGGTTCTACTTTTAGTTATGACATTTCCTCTAAGACTAACTCTTTTGGCCGGCGCGGTGGCTCATGCCTGTAATCCCAACACTTTGGGAGGCCGAGGAGGGCAGATCATGAGGTCAAGAGATCGAGACCATCAAAGCCAACATAGTGAAACCCCATCTCTACTAAAAAATACAAAAATTAGCTGGGTGTGGTGGCACGCACCTGTAGTCCCAGCTACTCAGGAGGCTGAGGCAGGAGAATTGCCACTGCACTCCAGCTTGGTGCCTGGGGACAGAGTGAGACTGTCTCAAAAAACAAACAAACAAACAAACAAACAAAAAAAACTTTTTCATATACACAAAAAGTGGAATCCAATATGCAACAGTTACTTATGCTTTTTGCTATATAGCCAAGACATCTTCATAATAAGAAAGAAAATGTAATCATCAAGTTTATTTAGATATAGCCTATACATGAGGTAAGCGGAGATCTTTCTAACGTGCTCCTTACTGAATCGAAGTCTTAAAAACTAGTTGTTAAACTGCATTTGCAAAATATTTTTCGGATGGATTTGGTCCTATTATTAAGATCACCTCACTTACTACTTTAAGCCAGTCATACATCTATTTTTTTCCTCTAAAAAAAGTAAATTTCAGCTGGTTCTTTGTGTAATTTCCTGTCCACAGGAACATCTTGGAGTCTTGTCTCTGTAGGCTCTGGGGCAAGCTAAGCTGGGAGCCACCGGGAAATGCATGCTGTGAAACATTTACAAGCTCGCTGAGTTCAGTTGAAATCAACTATTTCTGTCTAAACCCCAAAAAGGGAGGATCTTTTGTCTCTGGTGTGAAGTAGAACCTGAGATCATAAACATTTCTGCAGGTTAGTGAGAATAAATCATATTATTTTAAAGACTTAGACACAACCCTGTCATTACCAGGGATTTTTAAAAGTTCTGAGTTGTTAGTCTAAGGGCCAGTGATGCATTTATAAACTCAGTTTTTAAATTTCAAAGACATAATTAATGTGATGGATTTTCAGAATTAAATCAGGTTCCAAAGTACCATAGTTCTTAGAAGCTTTTCTGAACTTGAAAGGTATTTTGATTAGAATTACTTATCATTGTTTTTGTGATTCTATTTCCTACATTAGCACGCACCGTAAACTAATTGTAATTTCATTAGCTACCACATTCACCTCTAGATTATCTGCTTTTACAAGCATACTTCAATGGCCCAGCACACCGCCTTGCATCTAATAGAATTAAATTACTTTGTCAATTCAATCAACGACTTTAGTGTGGATTATTTGGCTGTAGTTATCTCTCATTTTATGAAATACCTGTAATTTAAAAAAAATTGTATCTAAATTATTTCTATAAAACAGCACTCTTCTCCATTAAAAAAGTCAAGTCTTTCTTCTGAGGTGAAGTCTACAACTGATTTTATTGAACATTTTTAGACACGTCAACTCATAGCACCCTGCATGCTATACTCCAAATGCTTCTACACCCATTTCAAAATTTGTGACATGAACGATACTAGCATCTCCAAGAAGCCTTTCCTTGAATATATTCCTCTATAAAATCTTATTTCATTTCAAGTGAGAGGGTTGGAATAATATTTATAAAGTTTGTCTGCCATATTATGGAGTGTTTTAACACTTACTGATTATGTTACATATTAACTATTTTCTTGCAGTGAAATCATAAGCTCCTGCAGAGCAGAGGTGAAGTGCCACATTCTTCCAGGAACCCCGTCTGTGTCCAGGTAAATTCCCAGCAAAAGGGCTCTGAATAATTACTTATGAGCTGACATATTAGTACTGTCTACCTTGTTCATCCTACCTTCCTTCGAATATTTTTATATTTGAAAATATGTACAACTCCTGGATATTACCTTGACTTCCTATTGTTTAGTCTAGCCTAGGTTAGAGGAGCAGTTTCAGCTCACTTAATAATTCCTGCCCACTGGCTTTGCTGCCTGCAGGGCTGTGGTAAGTAGGGTTGTAAAGCCACCTGAAGGCTCAGCAGGAAAATCATCACAATCAATTAGAAGTATGTGACAAGAAGAGGCGTGCCTAGGAGACCTGTATGACCCAGCTTGGGTCATTCACAACACATAAAAGATGGTTGGTGGCATTCTCTCGGTAGATTCCACCATGTAACATTAAATCTATTCCAACTTACTCATTTCTATTGTCCAAAATCCTAGTCAAATACATAGAAAGTCCCTTGGGGTTTACATGAGCCCTAAATTTAATCTTAGACAAATGAGAAATCAAAATCATAATTTCTTTTTTTTGAGACAGTCTCGCTCTGTTACCCAGGCTGGAGTGCAGTGGCATGATCGTGGCTTGCTGCAACTCCGTCTCCCGAGTTCAGGTGATTCTCCTGCCTCAGCCTTCCAAGTAGCTGGGATTACAGGTGCCGCCACCACACCTGGCTAA
The DNA here is from genome assembly GCA_963573385.1 of Cacajao melanocephalus. Lineage (NCBI taxonomy): Eukaryota > Metazoa > Chordata > Mammalia > Primates > Pitheciidae > Cacajao > Cacajao melanocephalus. The sequence goes on along the minus strand of CAUYLG010053332.1, from coordinate 63,311 downwards.
TTTTTATATTTTTAGTAGAGATGGGGTTTCACCATGTTGGCCAGGCTGGTCTCGAATTCCTGACCTCAAGTGATCCACCTGCCTTGGCCTCCCAAAGTGCTGGGATGACAGATGTGAGCCACTGTGCCTGGCCTCAAAAGCATGATTTCATCTGGTCCTTTTCAAAATGTGACGACTTAAAACACATTTTAAAAGACAAGAAAAAGCGTTTCTCAACTCCAAAGGTTAAAAGGCTTTAAAAGAGGAAATATACATTTTCCCAAGCTGACTTTTGGTTTTCCGAGTAAATTTTTTTTTTTTTTGTCTTTTCTGTCATGAGCTAGATACATCAAGAAACGCTGGAGTGGTGAGAGGGGCAATTATATCCGGCTGGAATTCCTGTTTCAAAATTGTAACAGGGTCAATGTGATGTAGCATCCTAGCTCAGATTCAGTTAGGGATGACCAAGAAGAGGCTTCACTGAACCACAGGGGAAGTGGAAGAACTAGACATTTACTTTATCTCCCACTACAAATTGTTAAAGACTTTCAACATTTAACTGGGCATTATATGCATGTATGATTAACTTTAAAATATTCCCCGTTTCAAAATAGTCCCGTAACCAGCCAAATGGGAAGCACGTGTTGTTTTAATCATAACTGTTCTATTGGAGGTCGAAGGCATTGAAACTTAAAAATATCTAAGCAAGTTTATTTAATATAACATAATAATATTAAAAATCACCCTTTGTATTTTCATCTGAACATGTCAGCGAACTTTGGAAACATCAATTTCGTCATCTTCATCAACGCACTCAATTTAGGTGAAGATAAATCCACTCCAAAGTGAATTCTTTCCCCCATTGTACGTTTTCCTTCATGATAGAAAAGAGGCTGGCTTTTGCCCCCCAGTTTTCAATATCGACAGCATAGACTTTTCACCTCTTATTGGAAAGATTAGTTATAGGTCTTAAAGGAAGAAGTTTGTGACTTTCAGATACAGGAGACGCACTACAGAAAGAAAGAAAATGACCGCGGGCTGTTTCCCAAAGCTATCATGTTTCTAGTTCCTTAGGAAAACACTGAATCCGATGCTCTGGTAAGAGATACTGACAACACAAATGAGCTCAAAGGCCAGCAGGCCTCCTCTCTGGGCTAACGGCCCTGCTGGGAGGCGTGCACTTTTCTACAATGAGCCGGTGTGCACTTGCACAGCCTGGCTCTGGCCTCCTTCTCATGGCTGCTCTCTCGCTTGTCTGTGCATAGCAGATTTCCTAGAGAAATCTACAGTTTATACAAAATCGGCGAATTAAATCCAGCAGCTGGTGAGTCTGATGTGTTCTTTAACTTAAGGGTGCCCTGATATCCGTACCAGAAGAGCAAGTCCAAGAGAACATGGTGGCCTGATTGTATTTACTTAGAGAGGAAAAGAGTCAGAAGGGCTTCGTGGGTTAGCCCACTAAGAGCCACACCCAAACTGACCAGGACTGACTCTCCGCAGTGTGCTCCCCCTTGGTCTCTCCCAAATCAGAGGCTGCTCCAGATTAACCACACCTGAAATGTTCTAACATCAAAGAAAACAAATTGAGATAACACTGGTTGAGTCACCAGTATCCAATGAATAGCTTACTGAGAGTTATATGAGATGCACATTTGCATGGAAATATTCACCTATCAATCAAGTTAAAAGAATCAGAGACAATTAACAATGCTATTTGCATTTTTCTAAAAGCTCTCTTCTAGGCCAGGCACATGGCTTACGCCTGTAATCCCAGCACTATGGGAGACCAAGGGGAGTGAGTCACCTAAGGTCAGGAGTTTAAGACCAGCCTGGCCAACAGGGTAAAACCCAGTCTCTACTAAAAATACAAAAATTAGCCTGGTGTGGCGGTGCATGCTTGTATTCCTAGTTACTCGGGAGGTGGAGGCAGGAGAATTGCTTGAACCCGGGAGGCAGAGGTTGCAGGAGCTGAGATTATGCCACTGCACTCCAGCCTGGGGACAGAGTGAAACTCCGTCTCAGTGAATAAAAAACAAACAAACAAAAGCTCTCTTCTAAATCCTTGGTCAGGAGCAATCTAGAAAATAATTTTGCTTGGATTTAAATTCATTTCTTTCATTTTTTTTTTCTCTCATCTAATTTCTCAGCATTTATTGCTCTTCTGGCCCCTACCATCCCAGGTGACTGTAATTGCTTGCTTCCCATCCCAGGATAATTTAATGATAGGCAGCTTGATATCAGCCAGTCCCTTCCCCGCATTGCGCTTTGGAAGATTATTGCAGAGAATTTTCAACTCCTAAACTTTTTAAAAATACTCAGACATCTTACTCAATCACTTGCCAATAGCGCATGACTAATTCCTTTCTAACAGCAATACTGAGATCTGCTCAGTGTCTGGGGGCGTAAAGGGCACGGATTTCCTCCAATGCCATCTGCAAAGTGTCCTGTCTACTTGCAAGGTGCTGCAGTACTCTAGACTTTGAAGGATGGGAACAACTGTCAGGTTGAGGATTACCTGAAATCATCTCCCGACGTCTTAGAAAAACTTTCACAACCACAATAGCACTTACAAAATCCTCTTGAACCATCAATCAAAGTTAAATAGATACACCTTCTGCTTCCTTGATAGTTTTTCCATTTCATGTTCCTGGTGTGGAGCATACTGTCACATGATTTCTCTTCCTATGCATTGCTTTCCACTGAAACAGTGGCTTTGCAAAACAAATTTAGGTTTGCCTATCAATCTATTTCAAAGTTAATGTTTAAGATGTACTTTTTACTTTTTTTTTTTTTTGAGATGGAGTCTCACTCTGTCGCCAGGGTGGAGTGCAGTGGTGTGATCTCGGCTCACTGCAATCTCTGACTCCCTGGTTCAAGTGATTCTCCTGCCTCAGCCTTCCGAGTAGCTGGGATGCCACCACGCCCAGCTAATTTTTGTATTTTTAGTAAAGACGGGGCTTCACCATGGTCTTGATCTCCTGACCTTGTGACCTGCCCACCTTGGCCTCCCAAAGTGCTGGGATTATAGGCATGAGCCACTGCGCCAGGCCACTTTCTACTTTTTAAACAAAAATATTGACCACTTTATGTGTTTGATGTGACATGGATTTTTGCGGTAATGCTTTATCAAAATTGTTCAGTGCCCACTGTATTGCTAACTCCAACTTTGTTAAATGGAAGAAAAAAAAATAAATTGTTCTGTTTCCGTGGTGGAATTAAAAATGTATAACTGTTTACTTTTCTACGTGTTGAATTTCTGAAATTTTATTTTTACCAACAGAATTTTTGCAATAATAAAAGAACTCAAAAATTATTTTTAAATAAAATAAAACATCTAATATGGGCAGTTTATATATTCCAGGCAGGGTTTTGGAGAATCTTTTGGGGAATCTTAGAAAGGAGAACAACATCTAACACTGATGAAGTTGGGGATCTTCAAAGAAAGACCCTAGTCCCAGCATCCTACAGTCCTCTGCTTACCTGGACAGGAAAGATATTGCACCCCTGCAAAAAATACAGGATGCTATCAAATGGAATGGCAGAAGAATTTGAGAGTACATTAGCGATAAGAACATACAAATCTAAACCAAGGATAAAAGCAAATTGTTACTAGTTCAAGTGGATTTTTAAAGAGTGCAAAAAAGGATAAGAAAATCACACGTGTGACCTGGCTCAGGTATGAACAATGTTTACGTGGTTCTAACACTGTACATCGTGAATACCAGCACTGGTCTAACCAAAATCACCTCCTCTTACTTTATGTTGGGACGAGGAATGAAGGCGGATGGAGGGGAAGAGGTTACAAAGAGAGTTAAACTCTCAGCTCTCACTTTGGGAAGTCAGTAGTTAATACATAAAACCAAAAAATTCAAGAAGTATCTAAAAGACCGTGTTAAAAATTCAGTAGCAAAATAAACTTGTTAATAGAGGCATGGCAATAAGTAACTAGAAAAAAAAATTAGCTGAGAGTTAAAAGGGAGTTCTTCCCAGAGAAAGAAAAGCAGGTAGGGTCGTCAGGAGCTGATGCTTTTTGTAACGAGCCTTATAGAATTAACTTCTTAAAAGTGTGTTCATAGGTAAGTTTAAGTAAAATAAAACCAATCTAGGAGCTATTACATATGTAATAGCATAATTCAAGAATTGTTAAAACTATAAATGAGAAACTTAGTATATTCTGTTCGTAACAGGAATATTGCTACAAGCATTAGATTTAACTACCAATTCGCATGACTCCAGATTGTATGGCTATACCTTGGACTCTTTGAAGGGATCAACTTGCAACACCCTGTCCCCTATCAAGGACACGGGACAGGGGGAAGACAGGGACTTTCTGACACGCTGTTTCAACAGCCTTAACATGAGCCACACTGAACTGTGTCACATTGTTGAGCTCCCTAAAAAAAGGTATGCAATTATTTGTCCATCTGACTAAATTCCCCAAATACAAATGAGATTAATGGTAGCATAACAGAAACAGCCTTGAACTTGGAACGTCATTCTGGGATGTGTAATCCCAGCCAGCGCGAATCACGGCGTCTACAACGGCACCTCTTTGGCACTCCAGCCCCTGTACTCTGTTTGTCTTTTTGAGCACTTATTATTTACTTTACATATTTTTTCTTTGTTCATAATCTGTATCTACTCATTAAAATGTAAACGTCATGAAGGTAAGTACTTGTTTTGTTTCACTCTAATTTTTAAATTTCAACTTTGATTTTAGTTATAGGGAGTACATATGCAGGTTTCTTCCATAAATATATTGCATCCAGGGAGTGAGCATAGTGCCCAGTAGGTGGTTTTTCAGGCCATGCCTTGCTCCTTCCCTCTTCCCTCTAGTAGCTTCTGGTGTCTATTTTTCTTACGTTTATGTCCATGTATGCTCAATGTTTAGCTCTCACTTATACGTGAGAACATGCAGTATTTGGTTGTCTGTTTCTATGTTGATTTACTTAGGACTGTGGCCTCCAGCTCCACTGTGTTGCTACAAAGGACATAATTTCATTCTTTTTTATGGCTGTGTAGTTTTCTATGGTGTATATGTAGCACATTTTCTTTATCCAGGTCACCAGGGATGGGCACCAAGGTTGATTTTATGTCTTTGCTATTGTAAATAGTTTGGCAATAGACATACAAGGGTATATGTCTCTTTGGTATAATCACCTATTTTCCAATGGGGATATACCCAGTAATGGGATGGCTGGGTTGTACGGTAGTTCTGTTTTAAGTTCTTCGAGACATCTCTAAATGGCTTTCTTTGACAGTAGCTGAACCAATTTACATTTCCAGCAGGAGAATTGTTTCCTTTCTTCTGTAGCCTCTCCAGCATCTGTTATGTCTTGACTGTTTAATAGTAGCCATTCTGACTGATGTGAGATGGTATCTCCTTGTGGTTTCAACTTGCATTTATCTGATCATCAGTGATGATGAGCATTTTTTATGTTTCTTGGCCACTTGTATGTCTTCTTCTGAGGAATGTCTTTTCATTTGTTGGCCACCTGTGTATCTTCTTTTGAGAAATGTCTTCATTTCCTTTGCTTAATTGGGTTTTTTTCTTGTTGATTTGTTGAAGTTCCTTATAGATTCCAGATATGAGGCCTTTGTTAGTTGTATAGTTTATAGGATGTGTCAATTTACTTTGTTGATACTTTCTTTTGCTATGCAAAATTTCTTTAGTTCAATTAGCTCCCACTTGTCAATTTTTGTTTTAGTTGCATTTGCTTTGGGGGACTTATCCAAAAATTCCTTGCCAAGGCCACTGTCAAGAAGGTTATTTCTTAGGTTTTCTCCTAGGATTTTTATGCTTTGAGGTCTTACATGTAAATCTTCACCTATCTTTTTGTATTGGTGAAAGGCAAGGGTCTAGTTTCATTCTTCTGCATATGGCTAGCCAGTTGTCCCATCACCATTTATTAAATATAAAGCCCATTGGTGATTTTCGTTGGCCTTGTGTAAGATCAGATAGCTGTAGATGTGTGACTTTATTTCTGAGTTTTTTATTCTGTTCCATTGGTCTATGTGTCTGTTTTTGTACCAGTACCGTGCTGTTTCTGATACGGTAGCCTTGAAGTATAATTTTAAGTCAGGTAGTATAATGCCTCTGGCTTTCTTCCTTTTACTTAGGATTCCTTTGACTATTCAACTCTTTTGGCTGCATATGAATTTTAGAATAGTTTTTTTTTCTAATTCTGTGGAGAATGACATTGATCATTTGATAGGAATAGTGTTGAATCTGTAAATTGCTTTGGATAGCACAGTCATTTAACAGTATTGATTCTTTCAATTCATGAGCATGGATGTTGTTCCATTTATTTGCGTCATCTCTGATCTCTTTCAACAGTGTTTTGTAGTTCTCCTTGTAGAGATGTTTCACTGCCTTGGTTAGCTATATTCCTAGGTATGTCATTTGCTTTGTGGCTATTGTAAATAAGATTGCGTTCTTGATTTGACACTCAGCCTGGCTGTTATTGGTGTATAGAAGTGCTACTGATTTTTATTTATTGATTTTGTATCCCAAAATCTTGCTAAAATCATTTATCCATTCTAGTAGCTTCTGGCAGAGCCTGTAGGGTTTTCTAAGAAGAGATTAATATCTTTAATAAAGAGAGACAGTTTGATTTCTTCTTTCCTTATTTGGATACCTCTTATTTCTTTCTCTTACCAAATAGCTCTGGCTAGCACTTACTGCTTTATTTTATTCCAAGATGCCTCTCTGCTGTCTCTAGCACAGAGTAGAGGCTCAGTAAAACATTTGTCCCATGCATGAATTCATTTGCCCCACGTGTAATCACCATGGCAACACCATCTTAGTTCCAGCTGCTATAACAAATTACTATAGACTAGGGGGCTTAAACAACATTTATTTTTGACAGTCTTTGAGGCTGGGATGTCCAAGGTCAAGGTGCTAGCAGATAAGAGCCTGCTTCCCGGTTTACAGGTGGCTGGCTCTCTTTTCACTGTGTTCTCATGGAAAAGAGAACAGAGAAAGGAAGCAAGCTCTCGTGTCTCTTCTTATAAGGCTACTAATTCCATTTATGAGGGCTCTACTCTTATGACCTAATGACCTACTAAGTCCCCACCTCCTAACACCATTGCTATTAGGGTTAGGATTTCAACATAAGAATTTTGCAGTACATAAGCATTCAGTCCATAACATGTACTCGCTGTGATTTTGTTGAGAGAATGGCTTTCCCATGGACTATCAGAGATGGGGCTGTTATTTCTAAGAGGATCTTCTAGAGTTTCCAAAATAATGGGGGAACATAACACACAGAGTAACGTACAAGGACCGCACAGTCCCAGCACCACCATTCCCATTTCCCTGTCTGCATAGCTCCTCGCCTATCCCAAGCAACTCCATGGTGCACGTCCCTTCCTTGGCTCCCAACCTCCAATGAGCAAAGGCTCAAAACATTTCCTAGACAGACAACCCACATATAAACCTTCTGAGCACAAGCAATAATTAAAATACTCATGGCAGTATAAATTTAGATTTTTGAAAACAAGCAGTTCTCCAAAAGAAACAAAACCTGCAGAGACAGTCCTTAACAATAGCAGAGCAGGCCAGCTTAGGCCTCTGGGGCCATAACTTCAGACTTTTCCATTCCAGACCAGAATCTCCTCTACATTAACTATGAAAGCATTTTCCAGGACAGGAGGAATATATTTCTCAAAGATACACACACACACACACACATCCCCTATTGGTTCTGTTCCTCTGGAGAACCCTGATTAACAAACTCCTCTTAGAAACCAGAAATATTTCTTATAATTCTTAATGAACACTTCTTCAGTCTCTCCTAAAAATAACTTCCAGTTCTAGACCAAACCAATGTCACCTTGTTACATTCATATAAATAGCTGCCAACTAAACCTGATATTCCAATAATCATTCATGTTTTGGAACCACAGACTGCAAAGAAACAGGCTTATTTATAAAGAGGCCTGAGGATAAGGAAAGAGACTGGGGAAAGAAAAATAACCAGAGGGATTTTTGTAAATGGTTTAAGTCATCCGCTTCACACTAGGTAGCAAGATTCGTTGCCTTTTCTGGAGAGAGGAGTCTCATATTGATCATGTAACAAAAAATATGATGTACTGAAGGAAGTCATGTCAAACAAATAACATTATGCAACATATTGATAAATGTGTGTCTCCTAGCAATTTCACATTGTAAAATGAGATTGAAATATGCAAGAAATGGGATTAATAGCCCCACTTGAAATGTGGCATCTTGAAAAATGGCTGATGACAATGTCAAGTGTGACTGCAATTCTCAAGAAGCTGCTTGCCACAGAAAACCTTCGTGATTTGTTATGAATTACGGCTTGTGGATGGAACTGGGCCCTTTTATTGTCGTTTGAATTTCATTACCAAACATAGATTGGAAGAACTGCTTAGGAATCTCACATGGGAGATGTTCTAGGACCTTGCACGTTAACTGAAAAACATTTATGAACGCATTCTTCCTTGATGATACCTACATAATAAACTAAAATAAGTACTCTTACTAGAGTGATACATACTATTTATCCTTGACTTCAAGCTCCTTAAGAGGTTCTATTTTTTTTTATTGGTCTGGAAAAATAAAGATGATACCTCTGTCACAAAAGTATAGTGTATCTAAGGCACCAGCACTTGAAATGCATTCAACAATGGTACCTGCTATCATTATGACTATCTATCTAGAAGCTGTGCCAATGATGATGCTTAAAAGACTGTCCATCTTTCCTCATGTTGGAGCCATCGTTTGCACTTGCCCTTGACATTAAAGCAACACTTAGTTCTGCAAATGGCGTGGTCTTGTGTGTTAGTCATAAATCTTCGTTCACGTATCTTCCTTCATCCTGGCCTCTCTTCCCAACTTCAGCTCTTCCTGTTCCCCTATATTTCAACAAACCTGGGCTTTGCGCTAACCGTCCAACACTGGTTCTCACTGCTGTTGCCCCTTGTCCCGCGGTCGCAGGTGCCCACCCAAATGCCCTGCACTCTGTATGATTCCCTGTCATGAGCCTGCCCTTTCTTCATGCTCCATAGCAAATGCCCCTCCATGAAGCCACGTCCTTTTCCAGAGCGCTCCTTTCTTCTTTTAAATCCCCGCAAGCCCCTCTTATGAGGCTATGCTTTTTCACTAAAGGATATTACTGTCGCACATCATAAGCTCCTTGAAGATGGGTTTTGTCCCACAGTCTTTCATTCTTCACTACTATTTTAGCTCATATTTTTTGTATACGAAGTCCTCAAATACTAGTTAACTTGAAAGGCAACCTCTAGAGTAAAATAATATTTTAATATATTCTGTAGCAATGATATTGTTTATATCATCTACTTTGGACTTGAGTTTATAGCATCTGGTACACAGTTTGTGGTTACTAATGTTAAATAAGTATCACGACTGTCTCTAATCATGGATCTCTCTCATTGGGGCTGGTAACTATACTTGGAATCTTTTATTTATGATCTACCAGTGTGTATATTTTCTTTCTTTAACAAAATTAAGGAATTTTTTTTTAAATTATGCTTTTGAAGCTCAACTTTCTATCAGTGCCATCTGTAAACTCCAAATATGTTAAATCACATTTGATTCCTGGTTTTCCTACATTTATTACCTGTCCTGTCCCACTGTCATAAGGTAAAATCAGTTGATTTTTATCATTGGAAAAATTCACCAGAAATAGGTGACGAGAGAAAAGGAAAAAGAATTTAAACAGCACGTTTTTCCTGGTTGACTCAGCTTCAGGTAGGGAATCCACTGCAATTATACTCAGTAACTTAGAAAATTTGATGGCTTGAAGTCCTCATACTTGTCTTCAGTCTGTGAGTCACTTAACTCACAAAATGTCTCTGAATCTGACATCTGACAAAACCATGGAAACATACTAACAGTGCTTCCTCCAGCCTCCACGGAGACAAGCATGGCGTTTTCTTTTAAGGAGGAGTATGCATAAACAAAGCCACCTGGTTAGAAGACCTTCCATTCCCTTTCCGTTCTCTTTCAACGTTTCTCAGTACTGCCGAGTTCTTCAAGAAAGATGTCTCCACTTGGGAATAGCACCATTTTAAATAAACTCTCTGACATGTGCTAAGCTTCAATTGAATAAAAATTCAAAGAGAAATCTTCGGGTACAGATGCTTCAGGAACTCAACAGTACACAGGAAGAGTGTAAGATTGTTTTATTTTCATTGAAATTACTTTTATAATTACCATCTATGTATGATGAATTGGGTTTTCTACTTAAATTTCTTCTAACAAACATTTGTTTAAGTATAAGCAGTGAATCAATTAAAACATTAGGTACACAGAGAAAAGATGTCAGATGAAAACCATGGCTCTGACTCTCTATGGCCATCGATAGACCACATTCTGGAGGAGACTGTCGCAGACGCTCTGCCACATTTTATCTGGAGAAAATTTAGAGAAGAAAGGAAAGGCTAGAATGGATTCAGAAAATACTGAATATGCTCTTAAAACAAATAATTCCTCAATCTTCTCTACATGGGCTTCTTATTTTCTAAACCTGTTGTAATTTTCTTCATTGCTCCATACACTTATTTCAAGTCTCTGAGATTTCAACTAAATCTAGACCCACAGCAAAGAAATTATAAAATACTGTCCAACTCACCCTAACTTCCTTCATGTCAGTTGCATCATTTTGTACATCTTTCTTTTTTTCTACACTAGATTATAAACTCCTTGGGAGTAGAAGCCATGTATTCTACTCAGAAAATGTCTGATGGTAATGCATGCATTTGTAGATGCTCTTTAATTTTGGCAGTTGCTGTACGTGTATTTATAGCAATTCAAGATCAAAAAGCTCCAAGTGGTAGATGTCCATTCAACTTTACCTTTCAGAAGATGTGGTGAAAGACCTGAGAACTGAGTTTAGTTGAAAAGGAACTCACAAGTCTCATCTTGAACCCATGCCATGACATTTAGAAGCTAGAAGGGACTTAAGAAATGCACTTGTCAAACTCAATTCAAGAAAACTGAAATCTAAGTACACTGAGATCACAGATCTAAGTATTCAAAGTTCCTAGAATGATTCTAAACCTTACAAGTGGAATGGCACATAATTCCCAGTTCACGCTACTTCTTTACTGTATGATTATTTATTCAATAAATATTTATTGCACACTTGCTGTACAGACGCCAGGCATTCAAAGTGATTATTGACCTCTGTCTATAAGCTGCTTAAACTCCAGAAGCTAATATATGTTATTATTAGGTAACACTGTGAATAGAATACTCAAAAGACCTTTAGAGTTGTTTCAATAATAGAAAGTCATATAAAATGTCAGAGAGTGAGTCAAGCCTTCTAATATGAATCCCTTATCTTCAGAAAAGCTGGTATGGTTCACATAGAAGCTGTCTAAAAACTTTTTCCTGTGAAAGGTCTGCCAATAACCCAAACACCATGCCAATTCAGGGTGTTTACATTTCTGAAATTTCAAGCAGGCAAAACAGTGCTTTTTGTATGGTACACTTATTTCAAGAAATAGAAAAATCACCAACTCCCTGCCTCTGAAGGTTGGTCTGTACTTAACTGTCTATTATAATGCTGACAGGAACCATCTAAGCATTAATATCATTTCTACTCAAAAACAAACTGATATTCAATTCTGTTATTCTCGTGACTGTTCATCATCATTCCTCAAAAACTTGTCAGACATTGTTTTGAATCTGTATTCCCAAATATTCTCTGATCTATACCTTCTGGAAATAATATTCATGATGACAATGTCACTATTGGTATCTAGGAGATTTATATGTGATGTATAAACCATGGCTTACTATTTTAAAATCTAATTAGTTGTATATCTGAATGATTGACTAATGCATATGTGTCTGTGTCTATGTATATAAATAAAAATCTTAACCAAACAGAAGCTGTGCAAAGCTTTTTAAAATATTAACCTGATATTTTGGAAAAAAAAATGAATCTAGGAGAGAAAATAAAATTGTAAAATTATTTGGAGATAGTCTTCTCTTTCTAGCTGAAACAAATTTCCAACTAAGAGTAACTGAGATTATTTTTATATGGGTAAAGTAAAATGGATAATAGTCTGAATACATTAGAACACCAATCCATGTCTCAATTATATTCCTATTATTTGGGTAATTGTCTCCATTTTTCAACATATTTTATTCTTTATTGATACATAATACTTATACATATTGATGGGGTACATATTTTGATACATGCACAGAATGCGTAATGATCAAGTTAGGGTATTTAGGATGTCCATCACCTCAAACACTTATCATTTCTTTCTGTCAGTAACATTTCAAATCTTCTCTTCCAGCTCTTTTGAAAAATACAGTATATTGTTAAATATATTCACCCTACCATGCTGTCAAACAGGAGAACTTATTGAACAACATTTTGTATAGGTATAGACTTTACTTAATAGAAGTTAACTTATGCCCCTATCTTGAAATGATATTAAAATGATGTTATACCCCCTCTCTATCTATTAAGTAGATAATTTTGAAAGTGGTATTAGCCATTGTTTGGACAGACACATTTTGAACTTATAATTTTTTGTTATTACCAAATTTAAAACATTTTCATCTGAATTCTGAATCTTTGTCCATATTTACTATTTTTTAAAAGCAAAGTATAAAGATGGTTTCACACTGAATACTACGAAATATTTAAAAAAAGAAGAAACACCAATCTTTGTTAAACTCTTCCAAAAAAACAGAAAAGAAAATAAATCACATCTTAAATCAAGCTATGAGGCCAGAATTATCCTGATACGGAAGCCAAAGGCAGCACAAAAAAAGGAAGCTACGGACAGAGATCCCTTTTAAATATAAATGCAAAAATCCACAACAAAATACCAGCAAACCAAATAAAGTAGCATGTTAAAAGAATTATACACCATGATCAATTGGGATTTATCCCAGGAATGCAAGGGTGATTCAGCGTATACAATCACTATAATACACCACCTTAATAGAATAGGAGGGGAACACATAATCATCTCAAGTGAAGCTGAAACAGCATTTGAAAATATACAGTATGCTTTAATGATAAAAACACATGATAAGCTAGGAAGAAAATGGAACATCCTCAACATAGTAAAGGTTATTTTTGAAAAAACCATGGCTAACGTTATACTCAATGGTGAAAGACTGAAAGCTTTCCCTCTAACATCAGTAACGAGACAAGGATGCAACTTTCACCACTTTTATCCAGCATTGTACTGGAAGTTCAAGAAGGGCAATTAGCCAAGAGAAAGAAATAAAAGACATCCTAATTAAACAGAAAGAAGTAAAACTATCTGTATAATCTAATATGTAGAAAATTCTCTCTCTCATGTATGTATATACACACACACATTTTTTTTAAAGTATCACAATTCAACAAACAGACAATCCAATTTAAAGACTGAAAAAGGACTTGGGCAGATTTTATCCTAAGAAGGTACACACATGGTCAACAAGCACATGAAAAGATGTTCAAAATAATTAGCCACTAGGGAAATGCAGATTGAAACCATAATGAGATACCACATCACATCCACTAAAGTGGCTATAAATAAACTTTCAAAAAACTGAAATAACAACTGTTGGTGAGGATGTTGAGAAATTGGAAGCCTTGTCTATTGCTATAATGTAAAAGATGCAGCCACCATGAATAATACTTTGGCTACCTAAAAAGTAAACATAGAACTATCAGATTACCCAGCAATTCCAGTCCTATGTATGTAGCCCAAAAACTTGAAAACAGGTATTCAAACACATGTCTGTACACCAGCGTTCATATTAGCACTATTAACAAATAACCAAAAGATGAAAAATCAATTCCTTTAGTGAATGGATGGATAAGCAAAATGTGGTATATCTACACCATGGAATATTATTCAGCTATGAAAAGGAATGAAGTACTCATACATGCTACAAGGCTGAACCTTGAAAACATTATGTTAAGTAAAAGGAAGCAGACCTATAAAGTTATATATTATATGATTCTAAATGTCTGGAATAGGAAAATCCACAAAGAAAACAGATCAGTGGTTGATGAAAAGGATCCCCTTTGGGTTGATGAAAATGTTTTGGAACTGGGTAAAGATGATGGTTGTACAACACTGTGAATACACTAAATCTCACTGAATTGTACTCATCAAAATAACTAGTCAATTTTATGTTACGTGAATTTCACCTCAATTAAAAAATGCCCCAGTTAAAAACTGCCGGGTAATCTGATAGTTCTATGTTTATGTTTTAGGGTAAAGTCATTGAAATGTTTTGAAAAGTCTTTTTAAAACTAAATTAAACTTAATTACATGCTCAAAACCTCTCAATTTCTAAAAATCCCCCACAGCTATTTGTCTGAGTACTTTGTTTTTTGTTGTTGTTGCTGGATTTATTTGGGAGAGAGGATTGTCTGTTCACTTTGTTATTCGCTTTTGTTTTATTATTTTTACTTCATTATTAAGTCAAGGCTAAAGACCCAACAGGTAATGAATCAACCAAACAAAGCAATCTTCTAAGCATCCTAAAAGATGTTCAACAAAATGGAACCACCAGCTCTAGGAGTCTTTAAAACTCTACCATTTGACTATTTACTCATCTAATAGTTTCGCATACTGATCTAATTTTACCAATTAGATCACAAATTATTAGAGGGAAAGCACAGTAGCTGTGACTGCTGTTGGGTTCCCTTATATCACGCTGGAAATGGAGTCATTTTTCAAACCACCTTTGACTGAAAACCTGATTTTCATTTACTTTAAAAATAACAAAATTTAAACTGGAATCTTTTCCATCAATGAAAATAAATTTGGAGTGTTTTTAAACTTTTGTTCAGAAAGTTAAAGAGTAAGAATGGATCTACATTGCTGTGTCTTGAACTGGTCAATATTCCGACTTAGACCAAGGAAACTTTTAAGGTCACCTCTCTTACTAAAGAAAAAGTGTTGACTTAGACATTTAAGGTTGAAAACTGTACTTCAGAAGCTCTAAAATCACGTAAGCAAAACTAGAAACAGCCTTTATGCAATCAGCACATTTATTTACACACACACCCATCTTAATTCTTCAACATGCTTTTGAAACACTAAACCTGACAGTTTTTGAAAAGCTGCCTTGTTTCAACATATAACTATGAGAACACCCATAACGCGGCTGTTTCCTTTCAAAAGAAGGAATGCAGGGGAATTTTTTTTCTGTTTAAACAAATGCTATTGTTTTATTGCCAATTTTGCCTTAAAAGTACTCATTAGCAAATCCAGCAGCCTTATTAGGTATTTCTAATCAGATAACAATGCTGTCAGAACCTGTTATAAATTCCTATACACTATGTGAAAGTTCCTCAGTTTCCAGTCATTCTTTGAACCCGTGACTACATACCTGGCTTTGTTTCCAGAATGTTGTTTTAACATTGTATAGTCACTATATTATGATAGGATTTCCTTAAAACAGTACAAAAAGTAGTTTCTTCAGTTTCACACTACGAAATTGCTGATAAATTCATATTATATAATCTCAGTATCTTTTCAACTTCTAAAGCTGTATACGCCTATAAAATGGCACATTAAATATTAACACCATGCAGTTGTAACCACTTGGAAATGCCAGCAAATTCCCCTTACAGCCTGCATAGAAGTGTCTTCTTCCCAGGAACAAATCTGAAGTTTATTTAAAAGTTAACAGATGATATTCCACTCATTTATGTCAATCTTATGGAAATTCAAGCATTTATGTCATTTTTACTTTCAAAAATTTCAGCATAATATGTTCCAATGCCTGAAACATTCAAAACTGTTTGATGTTTTAATACCCCATTAATTTGTTATTTTAAGAAACATAAAACTAAAATGTGACCTGAAAATGAACTAAAAAGAAACTCAAATGCTGGACACACAAACTAAAGCCTAATGGAAATATTATTTACAACATTTATCCCATCAGAAATTGTCTATGACTTCGGTCTGCATACATATATTTTCTATATAGTTTTTTCTCTGATTCACAATCTTCTATCATTTATAGTATAACCGTGCTATAATCAACAACAAAGAAAAAAACTTGTAATGTTAAATTCAAGATTCTGAAAATCATATTTCAACAAAATGTTTGCTGCCCTTTTTTTCTGAAAAGAGAAAGTTTAAAAAATGAGATTGACAAATTAGAATTAAGTTTATTCATTATCATTCACTTAGCCACAAAATATTGAGATGTTGTGTTCTTACTATGTCATCAATATTATATTAAATACTCTGGGGAATGTAAATGATATACAAGACGTATTCTTAGTCTCTGCAGTACAACCAATAAAATTACCTCCCCTACACAAACACCAGGTAAGTGTTATTGCGGGACAACCTCACCTAAACAAGACGAGAAAAGGACTCTACTTTCTAAATACAAGCTTTGTATCGGTATTTTTCAGTAAGTAGACCATAAAAGGCCAATCACCCTAAATCCCCCTTCTGAATAAATGGACGGCAATTAAAAATATTAAAATCTACTAACTTAATCCTCATAAGGATATGAAAATTATCCCACAAGTCAATCTTGGCTCCAGAAGATATCAATTATTCCCAGCATACACTGACCCCTCCTCTCTTTGAAGGTCATTAACCTTCCCCAGTATAAAGAAATCTCCACATTGCATACTATTTAAAATCTTTTGCCTTGAATGTTACGAACCAGTAGTCCTTCAATGCCAGGTAAATAACATACCATCAATCAACACTACTGATGAAAGTCAAGTGTAAAAAGGCACTAGAACATGCTGCATTTCTAAGAAGCTGAACAACCGTTCATCATTTGTCTCTGACACTTAGAGAGATAGCAACTACACTGAATTGGAGGGCAGGGGAGGGGAAAGAAGAAGAACCTCAAAATAAGCAATATCTAAATCAACAAGTTGCTACAGAAAAAACAAAACAAAACAAAAAAAAACTTTTTTTTAACTAACTAGAAAATATAGCCATGCTTTGACTTCAAATTAACAGAGTTTTACATGGTAAAGTTTATTTTTTATTAGGAATTAGGAAAGACGAGAATGCACAATATGCAAAAGACAGAGTTTCTGTCTCAACATTTTTTAGCTAATAATAAATGTGAAATCTACTTTTATGGTTAATATTATATACGACATATATATTATATTTTTACAGTTATATAATATCACATGTATATAATGATCATTATAGAAAAATTTTGTAGCACCAGTGCATATTTTAATTAATATGGGAAATGTAATTTTTTGTAATCCAGTTTTATATCATTTTGAATTGTGAACTTGAAAAGCACTACAAAAATTCATTCCACTTAGAGGTTAAGGAGGGGTGGCATTAGGTTGTAAACATTTCAACCTGCAAATCTGTATTAGTCTGAAGTCGGGTAACATGACATCTCCAGCTTTGTTCTTTTTGCTTAGGATTTTCTTGGCTATATTAGCTCATTTTTGGCTCCATATGAATTTTAAAAGTTTTTTTCTAATTCTGTGGAAAAATGTAAATGGTAGTTTAATGGGAATAGCATTGAATCTATAAATTACTTTGGGTAGTATGGACATTTTCACAATATTGATTCTTCCTATCCATGAGCATGGAATGTTTTTCCATTTGTTTGTGCCCTCTCTGATTTCCTTGAGCAGCGGTTTGTAGTTTTCCTTGAAGAGGTCTTTCATTTCCCTCATTAGCTGTATTCCTAGGTATTTTATTCTCTTTGTAGCAATTGTGAACAGGAGTTCATTCATAATTTGGCTCTCTGCTTGTCTGTTGTCAGTGTATAGGAATGCTTGTGATTTCTCCACACTGATTTTGTATCCTGAGCCTTTGCTGAACTTGCTTATCAGCTTAAGAAGCTTTTGGGGTGAGTCAATGGGAGACCATGTCAACTTCAAGCTAAGACAATTTGACTTCCTCTCTTCCTATTTGAATACCTTCTATTTATTTCTCTTGCCTGATTTCCCTGGCCAGAACTTCCAATACTATGTTGAATAAGAATGATGAGAGAGGGCATCCTTGTCTTGTGCCAGTTTTCAAGGGGAATGCTTCCAGCTTTTGTCCCTTCAGTATGATACTGGTATTGGCTGTGGGTTTGTCATAAACTGCCCTTATTATTTTGAGGTATGTTCCTTTAATACCTGGTTTATTGAGAGGTTTTAACATGAAGGGATGTTGAATTTTATCGAAGGCCTTTTCTATATCTATTGAAATAATCATGTGCTTTTGTCTTTAGTCCTTTTTATGTGATGAATTACATTTATTGATTTGCGTATGTTGGACCAGCCTTGCATCCTGGGGGTGAAGCCAACCTGATTGCGGTGGATAAGCTTTTTGATGTGCTGCTGGATGCAGTTTGCCAGTGTCTTATTGAGGATTTTTGCATCAATGTTCATCAGGGATATTGGCCTGAAATTTTTTTTGTTGTTGTATCACTGCGAGGTTTTAGTATGAGTACGATGCTGGCCTCATAAAATGAGTTAGGAAGGAGTCCCTTCTTTTCAATTGTTTGGAATAGTTTCAGAAGAAATGGTACCAACTCCTCTTTGTACCTCTGGCTATAGTAAGAAAAACAGCATGATACAGGTACAAAAACAGGCACATAGACCAATGGAACAGAACAAAGAACTCAGAAATAAAGCCACACATCTATAATCATCTGATCTTCAACAAATCCGACAAAAATAAGCGATGGAGAAAGGGTTCCCTATTTAATAAATGGTGCTGGAAGAACTCACTAGACATATGCAGAAAATTGAAACTAGACCCCTTCCTTATGCCTTATACAAAAAATTAACTCAAGATGGACTAAAGACTTAAACATAAAACCCAAAACTATAAAAACCCTAGAAGAAAATCTAGGCGATACCATTCAGGAAATAAGCATGGGCAAGGATTTATGATGAAATCACCAAAAGCAATTGCAAAAAAAGCAAAAATTGACAAATGAAATCTAATTAAACTAAAGAGCTTCTGCACAGCAAAAGAAGCTATATCATCAGAGCGAACAACCTACAGAATGGGAGAAAATTTTTGCGATCTGTCAATCCGACAAAGGTCTAATATCCAGAATCTACAAGGAACTTAAGCAAACCTACAAGAAAAAAGTCAAACAACCCCATTAAAAAGTGGGCAAAGGACATATGAATAGACACTTCTTAAAAGAATACATGCATGTGGCCAAAAAACATAGGAAGCAAAGCTCAACATCACTGATCACCAGAGAAATGTAAATCAAAACCACAATGAGATACCATCTCATGCCGATCAGAATGGCGATTATTAAAAAGTCAAGAAAAAACAGATGCTGGCAAGGTTGCAGAGAAATAGCAATGCTTTTACACTCTTGGTAGGAATGTAAATTAGTTCAACCATTGTGGAAGACAGTTTGGTGATTCCTCAAAGATTTAGAACCAGAAATACCATTTGACCCAGCAATCCCATTACTGGGTATATACTCAAGGAATATAAATCATTGTATTATAAAGATACATGCACACATATGTTCATCGCAGCACTATTCACAACAGCAAAGACATGGAATCAACCCAAATGCCAATCAATGATAGGCTAGATAAATAAAATGTGGTACATATACACCACAGAAAACCACGCAGCCATAAAAAGGAATGAGATCATGTCCTTCGCAGAGGCAAGGATGGAGCTGGAAGCCATTATCTTTAGCAAACTAACGCAGGAACAGAAAACCAAACACCACATGTTCTCACTTGTAAGTGGGAGCTGAACAGTGAGAACACATGGATACAGGGAGGGGAACATCACACACTGGGGCCCGTCAGGGAAGGGCTGGGTGAGGGGGTTGATGGAGGGGTGGAGAACATCAGCAAAAATAGCTAATACATGCTGGGCTTAATACCTAGGTGATGGGTTGGTTGGGACAGCAAACTACCATGGCACATGTTTACCTACGTGACAAACCTGCACGTGTACCCTGGAACTTTGAATTAAATTAAATTTTTTAAATCTACGTTAAAAAAACTTCGAAACAATGAAATAGACCATGACTCTGTTTGTACTTTTTGGGCTAATTTTTCAAATTCACTGGACAAACGTAACTGATAAATGTATTGCCATTTATGAAGGGGGAGGAAAATGCAACCACGATTCGACTTTCAGTATATTTCTCTTTAAAATGCCTGGAACATATTCATGCTTTATCCATTAACGAAGGCCTTACAAAATATGTAGTCCACTGTAAATGAGAAAAGTTGAAGATGAGCTTCTTTAAGAATAGAATCGAAGGTGTTTGTGGGTCAATTCTACTTTCGGTGAGAATATCTGGCTTAAGACCAGACACCTTGAGTTCCTACCTGCAAAGGCAGGACACACCACAGAAGTGGATGCTGAAGGAGATGCTTGAACTTGGGCCAGGAGAGACAACAGTCAGAGAACAAAAGAGAAACTCAAGCCAAAAGGCATACTGCCAATTCATCTTTTACTGTAAAAAAAAGTTCATACATAAACATGTTCATGAACAAGAAACCAAAAGGAATTTTTGCTCTCAGATTTGGGGAGAATATGGAGTAAAGACAAAGAATTAGAATAGATTTTATAGAGAAGAAAAAGAAGATTCTTTTTTTCAAAGAGTCTGAAAATGCCTTGAGCCGAACAGGATGGAATGCCATGGAAATATCACTGTGACAAGAATGAGCTGGAGAAAATTAATATCTAGATGCACCTGGTAGCCAGTAGCCCCACTAACAATACTAAAAGGAAATTTCGAGATTTCTGTGGTGAACACACAGCACTCAGCAGTAGCCATTCAAGATCAAAAGTCAAAGGCTAATTGATTTGTATTAATGTTTTATTCTTTTAAGATATAGTACTTCAAAGTAATAAATTTTAAATTTAAACCAGAACAGAAAAGTCCTTAATGCAGTTATTTTGCAAACCTCATAAGCACAAAGACTATTCTGCCAAAGGTGAAAATGTGCCAAGTACTGAGTAAGAATGGTCCCATAACATTCCAGAAATATTACGGCCAGAATACCAGGCTGTTGCCTTTCAACATTTTCTCTTACGCTTTGTCTTAAATGAAAACATGAGTATATGGGAGGAGTACTCATTTAAAGTTTCTGCTCTAGTCCTTTTATTCAAATTCATTTGACATAAACAAGAACTCTAAAACTAATACAAATTGTTCTGCTTTCATCACTCTTGCCAGTTTCTGAGGAAGATCAATGAAACTGGATACTTTCTAGCATGAGGTGCTGTGGTTTTTTTTTTTCCTTATGAGAGGTACCAGGAAGAAAACAGACACAATCATATCTTCTAAGGAGAACAAATAATTATATGTCTTTATTTCTGTAATTTGAGTTACACGAATATATTTGTGGAAAGGCTTCACTCCATCATCATTATTATTATTATTATTATTATTATTATTATTGAGACAGTCTCACTCTGTCACCCAGGCTAGAATACATGGCGTGATCTCGGCTCACTGCAACCTCTGCCTCCTGGGTTCAAGCAATTCTCCTGCCTCAAGCCTCCTGAGTAGCTGAGATTACAGGTGAGCGCCACCACGCCTGGCTAATTTTTGTATTTTTAGTAGAGACAGGATTTCACCATGTTGGTCAGGCTGGTCTTGAACTCCTGACCTTGTGATCCGCCCGCTTAGGCCTCCCAAAGTGCTGGGATTACAGGCATGAGCCACCGCACCCGGCCTTACACTCCATTATTAATGAGTACTACATTGGAATTTTTTTTTTTTTACTTTAAATCAGATTTCCCAGTCTTAACACTGTTAACATTATGGGCTGGATAACTCTTTGTTTTCGAGGGCCTTGTCTGTACACAGTAGGATGTTTAGCAGCATCCCTGGCCCTTGTGTGCTCCAGCCCTTCCCCTATTTGTGACAATCAAAAATTGCCAAATGTCCCAGGGGGATAAAATCATCCCAGTGGAGAACCACTCTTTCAGTGAAAGTTTTTAAAAAGGTATAAGCCTTCACATTTACAATGAATTCCTTACCCTTATCACACCAACGATGGCAAAAATTTAGGTTATAAAAGTATAGTCATAATTAAGGAGGTAAAATGAAAGAATGATGTTTATCATGGAAATGTTCACACCTCATTGGTCCCCACTCAGATGCCCCATCTGGTGGCCCAAATCCCTCACCTCCAAGAACAAATGAAATGAAGGTGGGACATTCAGGACAAAAATTCTTGTCTCTGACTCTGAAGGATTATCATTTAGGGAATAGGGAAGGGAAAGAGTTGAGCAGAATGTGATTTTGGTTGTGATCTAGCCCCTGTCTGGCGCTTGGAGAGCTGTGGAGCATAAAAATTGCACCAGAGAGTAGGTCTTACCTACAGTAGGTCCTCCCTGGAGGCAAGGGGTCTTTCATACCTGCATCCATCAGCCATTGGCTGCAGGCCGCCGGGAATGGCACCATCACCTCCAGCACCAGGCAGCTCCCCTAGGCCAAGGGCAATCCTCCCAAGGCTGCAGCTTCAGCCCCTGTGCTGTCAGCACCCACAGCAGCTGGTGGATGGGGACTCGCACATAGACCGGGATTTGGAGCTCCAAAAGAAACAAGCAATAAACAAGCAACCGCCCCCCACACAAGGTGAGTTCTCAGCAGGCCTAGTCACTGGCCAGGGCTTAGAAGGATATCCTACTCTACGTTGTTTAGTGTGAAGCACCTCATTGGAAATACAGAATGGAATAGTATTATGGAATGCAAGGTGTGTGTCATAAAATAGCATACCTTTATTTTTTTAAAATTATAGACACCAAAAAATTCAGTCAAAAATTTTGAGGAAAGACAATTTGACTAATCCATTGATCATTATATATTATCACAATTATAATTACAGATATTTTGGAACTGAATCAGAAAGTATATATCACTTTTCAGTTTTATGGCAAATAACATGCAAAATTTTATTTATCAAAAATAATGAAAACACTACAAAATTATTTTTTGCTCAATAGCAAACTGAGAGGTTTGGGTTTTTTGTTTGTTTGTTTTTACTTGCTGTAGAATTTTTTCCAGAAGTATTTGTCTAAAGCAGCAGGTCTAAAACTATGCAGTCTTAAGATCTCCCCTTTTTATCCTAAAAAAATATTGAAGACTGCAAAAGCTTTTGTTCATATGGATATCTAGCAACATTTACTATATTCAAAATTGAGAAATGTATATATATTATTTATTTTAACATAACAATAGTATAGTAACTTATTACATGTTAATACATATATTCTCATGCAAAATAACCACATTTTTCAAAAAGATGAACAAGAAGAGTGCCACTATTTTACATTTTTCAAATCTCCTTAGTGTCTGGCGTAATAGAAAATTTGAAAAATTTTGTTTCATGTATATAAACAAAAGCATTCTTACACAGTTATGTGTGAGGAAAAGGGAGAAGTGTTTTAATTGCCTTTTCAAATAATTGTCGATATTATTCTTTGCTACTACACCAAAACTCGACAATTCATAGTGTTTAAAACACAGCTGTGATGTGGAGTATGAAGCTAGAACAGTAAGTTGTTCCTGCTCCATTCTATTAAAATCTACTACTCTAGCATACAGCTGGAACAGGTCTTTACTCAGGCACAATGTTTGCAATATCATGCATGGCCATGTGGAAAATACTGGTTAACTGAAGTATATAGATCTTCCAAATATTGACACATTTCATTAATCAATACCCAAAAAAAAACCCCAAATGTTTTGATGTTACTACTGATCTTACCAGAAAAGTCTGTCTTAGGAAGCGGTCAGTTTCACAGAGGCAGACACAAGTTTTCCAAAATTCTAATTTTCTCTGGCAACACACATTATTAGTGGTTTTTCTTCAGGTCAAAAGCTCACTTCATTTTCAAGAAAACGTCTAAGAAACATGCAAATCTGAATAACCATAGTTTGTCTGAATAACATAGTTTTTCTGCAAACAATTGGTTGGAGACTTTTCCTTACGTCACCCACTGTATTCAGTAAGTAGAAGTGCTTTATTTGCACGTCTAGTTTCTTCTAGATGTGTACTCAGAGACTGAAATTAATCAAATTAATAATTCTTATTGCTTCATAATATTCTTAAGTGGAGCTGGTGGATGGCTTTGTTTTGTTTTGTTTGAATGCACATGTATAGCAATAAAGAATACAATAACAACCAATGCAGCTTGGTGCCACTACCTTGATCTGTGCTAAGGCACCAGCAGTTTTATACATCATTGCTTTTGTGTCATTGGTATAAAATGAATGAAAAGGGTAAATAATGTGTTAGTATCACCCTGAGCATTGTTTCGAGTTGCAGATCCCCTGAAAGCTACTCAGAAACCTTCAAAGGACCATTAGAATGCACTTTCAGAACCACTGTGATAGATAAGCAAGTCTTCAGAGGCATCCCCCTGCGATTCTCACTGCGCTCTAATACACTGGTGTTCCATACACGGGCAGCTCCCACAAGGAACTGAGCAAGTTGAGGGAAATTCAAGTTCGGTACAGTTTTGTCTCCCTCAAACCCTCAAGACCACAATCTCAAAGATCTACTACCTGCTAGGCTTTTCAGCTCAATCTCGGAAGTGTTTATGGAGAATCGATTTCAAATAGTTTAAATCCAGGAATGGGGTAGGAGGACAGAGGATGAGAAACAGGATCCACAGTGGGATATGCAGCAGGGATAGAGACGTTGAAATTAGGCGTTACTAAGCAAAGCTTTGTATGTAGTATCTCAGATACTTGATAAAGCAAAAATCAATCCAATTACTTCCATGGTCACTTCTCATTCTGCTATACTCTGACTGGAATGGAAACATTTACTGTCATCCAGTCAACATACAACTATCTTTTTCGTCACTAAAATCCATTACTGGTTAACATTTGAGTACTGCTTAAGAGACAGTTGAATATGGAAAAGTCATCTTGCATCCTTGCAGTCAAGCACAGCACATATTACAGCTATCTTTAGAAGACGTAGGAGCTCTGAGGAAATTTCTTGGTATCACTTTTAGGAACAATTAATCCCCAAAAGACAATGTGATACTTCAAACATTGCCAACACAATCTTTCCAGAGACTGTCATTAAATCTTTACTATATATGGAGGGGAAAAACTGCCTTGTGTGGAATTTACCTTTACTCTGTTGAAATACTGAGAATTCCCATTTGATCCAGTCAGGAGCCTTGCTATGCTCCAGTAGATCTTTGGGTTGATTTCCATGCCAAATCCATCCACTGTACAGTATTTCAGTTATCTTTGCTTCACTGCACACTGGAAAAACACGTGGAGTCTTGGGTGAACTGCTGTAACAGAATTTGTAACATTTGTGACGTGGATGACATTTTAAAGTAGTTTTACAGACAAAGCATCCTGGGGAATTACTGTGAAGCCAAATAACGGGAAAGACACACGAATCTATAATCAATAAATTTGTTGTAAAATTACATCGAAGAATGCAACATTAAAATAATAATGTGCTAAACTGTTTCTTAGTTGTATATGGAAGACATTATAATCAGTAAATTAGAATATTTTTTATAGGCAATTGTAAGTAGAAGACTTGAGATTTCGGGGTTATGCTTCTGGATATTAAACATCCTCTTGCGATCTAAACAGCAACTTACTCAAGAACTTAAGAGGAAAAGTTCCTTAATAGATGATGGTAAGTAACGTTTCATTTTTTATCCTCAGAATTCCTTGTTTAACTGACACAGGTGTAGAGAAAGCTGATCTTATGTTCTGATTATTTTTTTACCCTTCAACCACTCTATTTAAATCAAAAAAAGTGAGGGAAAATTGTCAGTTTTTCATCAATTCAAATGAAAATTCGTTTTTCTTAAAGTAGTTAGCCATTTCAGAAGAAACACAATCTGAAACTGGAATTATTCATTTTCTCATTTCTTCATTTCTATTTTCAAATGCAAATGAGGCTTAGGTCTTTTTCTCTATCTTACAATATAATTTGAGAATGAAAACTATTTCTAGAACCTCCTATATATTTAGCATATTATATATATATATATATATGTTTAACATAGAAAGCATATGGAACATATTAAGCACGGTTTTACTTTTTTTTATATTTGACACTATTATTCCAATTTTAAGTTAGGTACAAACTGTCCATCTTGAATCTTTTGATATTGTGGATTTTTGTGATCTCTATATGGAATTAAATCTTTATCCTAACAGAATAGCTCCACTCATCTCAAAAGATCTTAAACTGAAATTAACAAAATCCATCACAAGTTTGTAGACGGTTGATCACAATAACCTCCAGAGTATTCTTCCAAAGAAGACCTACAGATATTTCCCCAATGACTCATCTTCCCAAGAAGGTCAAATCTCTCTTGCTGATTCCCTGCAAATATAATTTGAAGAAAAGAACCTCTACTGATTTAACCATTATGTTACTAAAATAACTGAGTTAGCAGTTACAGAAATAGAAATTCCTTTAGCAAGGAATATTGATGGTTTTTATTATATTTCCTGACTCTGGATAGCTTAGTGCAGTTGATGAAACACTATTTCTCTTAGTAGATCAATGTTTCTGTGCTCATATCTTGTCACAAGAAGGAAATTCAGAAGGATACGATTACCCATCTCTGTTCCTCCATGCTATCAAAATCTAATAAATGAGGTCATTTTAACAATGATCAACCCATATAATATCTCACTAAATCAGCAACTTCAACCTAATAATTTTGAAATGAAATGTGACCTAATCTCAAACAATTTCTGCTTTATTGAGATCCTTTTATCCAATCATCAATATATGATCTAAAGGGCTTCTTTTAAAGATCATGAATTAAAGGTGCATTATTCCCACCCTGAGGCACACTAAAGTGAACTCCCAAAAATAAATGATATATGGTTCAAGCTCAAAACCATTCACTACAGTTTCAAAGCTGTGAGTCCTAATTCATGCAGACACATTAAGGGAAATGATATAAATACTGTGAGATAATAAGCTGGAGAGCATCCACAGAATAACTTGCTTATTCATTCAATATAATTAATATACCATGCCAATAATCAAAATTAAAATTTGAGTTCAAGAAAATTAAAAGAGAAGGAAAGATGAGGGTCACGACAAATGATTGTTGAACAATTGTTATCAAAACACCAGGAGTTCAATCTCGGTCCTGCTGCTCGCTGCACAGAAAGCCAATCACTGAGATGATGAGTGTTGCCAAGGAAGACGGCTTTAATAGGGTGCTGCAGCTGCAGAGTTGCCAGCTCAGTCTCAAATCCATCTCCCTGACTGACTAAAACCAGGGGTTTATGTAGCAGGCAAGAAATGTGACAATGCATAAGAAAACAAGAACCCCGCAGGGGCAAGGAAGTGACCATGGTGAATGAGGGCCCAGCATCTGGTGTGGTGACCTGCTTTTAGTTTTTTGATGCTTTTTGTGAGAGGCCTAAAGGTAGTTTCCCGAGGAAGGAACTCAGATAAAGCAAATATAAGTTTCAAACTTTTAACAGCAGAAGGATCCATTTCTATGTTTATCCAAAAGCAACTGTCTGTGGGACTTTTGGGTTGATTTCACAGTGAATACGTTACACAGGACACATCTCCACATTGAAAATCAGAAAGACGTGCTCTGTATCCTACTGATGCCCTCAGGGCAACATGAGCAGCAGCACATCACTAAAAATTTTTTCTTTTTTGGAAAGGATGAGACAATGTCTTTTATAGAGGACAGGTCTTCTATGTAGGAAGAATAGAATTTATAAGAAATTATAAGAAAATTAAAAGAATAGGATTTATAAGAAAAAGAAAACAAACTAGTACATGAATTTAGCAAGGCCACAGGATATGTGGTCAATATTTAAAAATACATTGTATTTTTATATGACATGAATGAAAATTGGAAATAGCATACAAAGTATAAGTTACGTATGGATAAATTTTTAAAAATATGTACAATACCTGTACACTGAAAACTACAAATCTTGCTGAGAGAAATTAGAGAAAACCTAAATAAATGGAAAGATACAACATGTTCGCCAATCAGAAAACCTCGATATTGTTAAGGTAACTAGGTGAACCACAGTTACAATGCAATTGCAATACATTCCCAGCAAGCTCTTTAAAGAAATAGTAGTAATAATAATAATAAATGTTTTATACACTTGAATTTTATTTATTTATAACTTTTATTTTAGGTTCAGGAGTATATGTGCAGGTTTGTTATATAGGTAAACTCATATCATCGGGGTCTGTTGTACAGATTATTTTATCACCTAGGTACTAAGTCTAGAACCCAATAGTTGTTTTTTCTGAGCCTCTCTCCTCTTCCCAATCCTGACCCATAGGTAAGTCCCAGTGTGTGTTGTTCCCCTCTTTGTGTACATGTGTTCTCACTATTTAGCTCCCATTTATAAGTGAGAACATGCAGTATTTGGTTTTGTGTTCTTGCCTTAATTTGCTAAGGATAATGTCCTCCAGCTCCATCCATGTTCCTGCAAAGGACATGATCTTGTTCTTTTTTATGACCGCATAGTACTCCATGGGTTATATGTACTACATTTTCTTCATTCAATCTACCATAGATGGGCATTTACATTGATTCCAGGTCTTTGTTATTGTGAATGGTGCTGCAATGGACATATGCATGCATGTGTCTTTATGACAGAATAATATATATTCACTTGGGTGCACACCCAGTAATGGGATGGCTGGGTTGAATGGTAGTTCTGTTTTTAGCTCTTTGAGAAATTGTCACACTGCTTTCCACAATGGTTGAACTAATTTATACTCCCACAAACAATGCATAAGTGTTCCCTTTTCTCCCCAACCTTGCCAGCATCTGCTATTGAAGTCTCCAGAAGCATTGCAACAAAAGCAAAAATTGATAAGTGGGATCTAATTAAATTAAAGAGCTTCTGCACAGCAAAAGAAACTATCAACAGAGTAAACAGACATACTGTATGGGAGAAAATATTTGCAAACTATGCATCTGACAAAGGTCTTGTATCCAGAATCTATCTATAAAGAACTTAAATAAATTTACAAGAATAAGAACAAACAATCCCATTAAAAAGTGGGCAAAAAACATGAATAGACACTTTTCAAAAGAAGAAATGCATGCAGCTACAGGCATATGAATAAAAGCTGAATATCACTGATTATTAGAGAAATGCAAATCAAAACCACAATAAGATACCACCACCTCACACCGGTCAGAATGGCTATTGCATCATTTAATTTTTATCTGCCAGAAAATTTAAGCAAACAGACGTCATTTTATTTAGTTAAGTTCATGTTTATTCCCTGTGAATTTTTTAAATGTATCACATAATTTAAACAAGGTCTGTCCTGGTACCCTTGCCTCTCATTTGCTTTTCCTGGACTAGACTATTCATGCCCACTGACTAATGCATCTCATTGTCACATATTTTTGGAGGAAGAGTCTCTTAATTATGTTCCAAATTCTCATGCCAATGTTGTTAGAATAAGAGAAATTATTAAACAGTATCTTTTAGGAATGTATTATTTTATTAGCATTTGTGGCTTTTTTTTTTTTTTTCTGTCACCCAGGCTGGAGTACAGCAGCCCTATCTTGGCTTACTGCAACCTCCACCTGCTGGGTACAAATGATTCTTGTGCCTCAGCCTCCTGAGTAGCTGGGATTACAGGCGAGCACCACCACACCAAGCTAATTTTTGTATTTTCAGTGGAGATGGGGTTTCGTCAAGTTGATCAGGCTGGTCTTGAACTCCTGACCTCAGGTGATCTGCCCACCTAGGCCTCCCTAAGTGCAGGATTACAGGCAAGACACACCTCCCCCAGCCACTTGTGGCTATTTTAAAGTATGTGCAAAGCACAATGTGCTCCTATATTCAAAATTGGGCAAATATCGTATGTATATTTTCAATATTACCTTACAGGCACCAATTGGTGTTAAAGTGATCTAACTTTCTGCATCCTTGCATTTTAGGTTCTATTTTTAATGCAAATCTATTTTGTCTGCAGATTGTCAAGTCTACTTCCTGTGTGAGAGACAATGAATACATATATATGTATATTTCATCATTTATAAAATGGCGCAAGAGTTCAAAGTAGCCAGATTCAATATCATCATATAAAAATAAATAATTTTCTAACCAACTACTAACCATCTAACCATCCGTTAGAACTCAATAGAGTAAAAAAAACTTACTCAAAATAGCAGCAAAAAACAAAAATGAGAAATAATCCCAATGAGAAGAGTAGAAGTTCTATTTTAAAAGGCTATAGGCCGGGCACAGTGGCTCACGCCTGTAATCACAGCACTTTGGGAGGCGAAGGCAGGCAGATCACCTGAGGTCAGGAGTTTGAGACCAGCCTGACGAATATGATGAAACCCCGTCTCTACTAAAAATACAAAAATTAGCCAGGCATGGTGGTGGGTGCCTGTGATCACAGCTACTTGGGAGGCTGAGACAGGAGAATCACTTGAACCTGGGAGGCAGAGGTTCCAAGATCATGCCATTGCAGTCCAGCCTGGGCAACAAGAGTGTGACTCCGTTTCAAAAAAAAAAGGGGCTATATATTTTATTGCGTATATTTTTTAAGTGAAAAATAAAAATGGGTAACAACATGTTGGTTGAAAAACTTCAGTATTATGGGAAATTCAACTCTCCCAGTTTAATTTACAAGTTCTATGCAATCTTTAACTTCATAGTGAGTTTTTATAAGCAGCTTGACAGATTTTTCTCAAGTTCATCTATAAAAGGAAAACAAATAAATATAGTGGGAAAAAATGTTGAAAATAAGCACAATGAGTGAGGACTTATACCTACCACATACCCACATAAATCTCTAAGAATTAAACAAGAAATCGATAGCCCTGTGTAGAGGAACCAAAAATAAATCCAGGTGTATATGTGGATTTAAATTATAATAAAGATGGCAAATATGTAGGAAAAAGTCTAGACCAATGGAACAAATTACAATGAGATGGTTAACTGTTAATGTGGGAAAAAAGTCACAAATATCCCTAATTCACACCATACTCAGAAAAAAAGTCAAGGTGTTTTAAAAGTTAAATGTTACACTGAAAAATTCTAATAGTATTTAAAAAACACAGAAATATGTATATTCATACTACTGAAATGGAGAAGGCCTTCTAAAATAACAACCAAAACATACAAATCATGACCACAAAAACACCTAATTGTTCAATAAAAGATTGTTCATTGACAGATGAATGGATAAAGAAACTATGGTGTATAATACAATGCAATATTACTCAGCCTTCAAAAAGAACAAAATCTTTCCATGTGTAAAAACATGGATGTACCCAAAAGACGTTATGTTAAATAAAATAAGCCATTTACAGAACGACAAATATTGCATGATCCTACTTATATGAGGGATATAAAAGACTCCAACTTTTAGAATTAAAGAATACAATAGTCATTGCCAGGGACTCAGGAGTAGGGGAAACGGGAGTTGTCGTTCAATTGGTGTAAAGTTTCAGTTATGCTAGATGAATAAATTCTAGAGATCTACTGCATAACATCGTGCCTATAGTTAGCAATTTGGTGTGGTGCATTCCAAAACTTGTTAAAAGGTCTCGTGTTAAGTGTTCTTACTACAACAATAATGACACAAGGAAACATTACAAGGTGTTGGTGGCTGATACGGTTTGGCTGTGCCCTCACCCAAGTCTCATCTCAAATTCCTACATGTTGTAGGAGGGACTCGATGGGAGGAAACTGAATCATAAGGGCAGGTCTTTCCCAAGCTGCTCTTAGCACAGTGAATAAGTCTCACAAGATCTGACGGTTTTATAAGGGGGAGTTTCCCTGCACAAGCTCTCTCTCTTTGCCTCGTGCCATTCAGATAAGACGTGACTTGCTCCTCCTTGTCTTCTGCCATGATTGTGGGGCCTCTCCAGCCCTGTGGAACTGTGAGTCCATTAAACCTCTTTCTTTTGTAAATTTCCCAGTCTCAGGTATGTCTTTATCAGCAGCATGAAAACGACTAATACAGTAAATTGGTACCGGTAGAGTGGGGCATTACTGCAAAGATACCCAAAAAACGTGGAAGCGATTTTGCAACTGGGTAATGGGCAGAGGTTGGAACAGTTTGGAGGTCTCAGAAGAAGAGAGGAAAATGTGGGAAAGTTTGGAACTCCCTAGAGACTCGTTGAATGGCTGTCACCAAAAGGCTAATAATGAAACAGATAATGAAATCCAGGCTGAGGTGGTCTCAGATGGAGCTGAGGAACTTGTTGAGGACTGGAGCAAAGGCGACTCTGGTTATGTTTTAGCAAAGAGACTGGCAGCATTTTGCCCCTGCCCTAGAGATTTGTGGAACTTTTGAGTCTGAAAGAGATGATTTAGGGTATCTGGTGGGAGAAATTTCCAAGCAGAAAAGCATTTAAGAGGTGACTTGGGTGCTATTAAAGGCGTTCAATTTAAAAAGGGGAAAAGGGCATAAAAGTTTGGAAAATTTGCAGCCTGACAATGTGATAGAAAAGAAAATTCCACTTTCTCAGGAGAAATTCAAGCTGCAGAAATTTGTATAAGTAACAAAGAGCTGAATGTTAATCCCCAAGACCATGGGGAAAATGCCTGCAGGACATATTAGAGAACTTTGTGGCAGCCCTGTCCATCACAGGACCAGAGGTTTAGGGGGAAACAATGGTTTCATGGGCCGAGCCTAGGGTCCCTCTGCTGTATACAGTCTAGGGACTTGGTGCCCTGCATTCCAACTGCTCCAACTAAAAGGAGCCAAGGTACAGCTCAAGCGTTGGCTTCAGAGGATGGAAGCCCCAAGCCTTGGCAGCATCCACATGGTGTTGAGCCTGTGAGTTCACAGAAGTCAAGAATTTAGGTTTTGGAACCTCCACCTAGAGTTCAGAAAATATATGGAAATGTCTAAATGTCTAGGCAGAAGTTTGCTGCAACAGCAGGGCCCTCATGGAGAACCTCTGCTAGGGCAAAGAAGAAGGGAAATATGGGTTTGGAGCCCACACACAGAGTCCCTACTGTGGGAAAAGGGCCACTGTTCTCCAGATCCCAGAATAGTAGATCCACTTACAACTTGCACATGCCCTTAGAAAAGCCACAGACAATGCCAGCCTGTGAAAGCAGTCAGGAGCGGGGCTACACCCTGCAAAACCACAGGGGCAGAGCTGCCCAAGGCTGTGGGAACACACCTCTTGCATCAGTGCGACCTGAATGCGAGACATGGAATCAAAGGAAATCATTTTGGATCTTTAAGATTTGACTGCCACACTGGATTTCAGACTTGCAAGAGGCCTGTAGCACCTTTGTTTTGGCCAATTTTTTCCATTTGGAACAGCTGTATTTACCCAATGCCAGTACCCACGTTGCATTTAGGAAGTAAATAACAGCTTTTGATTTTACAGGCTCATAGGCAGAAGAGACTTGCCTCGTCTCAAATGAGACTTTGGACTGTGGACTTTTGAGTTAATGCTGAAATGAGTTACGACTTTGGGAAACCGTTGGGAAGGCATGATTGGTTTTGAAATGTTAGGACATGAGATTTGGGAGGGGCTGGGGTGGCATTATATGGTTTGACTGTGTCCCCACACAAATCTCATCTTGAATTCCTATGTGCTGTGGGAAGGACCTGGTGGGATGTAATTGAATCATGGGCGCATATCTTTCCCATGCTGTTCTTGTGATAGTGAATAAGTCTCAGGAGATCTGATGGTTTTAAAAGAGGGAGTTTCCCCACATAAGCTCTCTCTTTTTGCCTGCCACCATCCATGTAAGATGTGACTTGCTCCTCCTTGCCTTCCACCATGATTGTGAGGCCTCCCTGCCCTGTGGAACTGTAAGTCCATTAAACCTCTTTCTTTCGTAAATTGCCCAGTCTTGGGTATGTCTTTATCAGCAGTGTGAAAATGAATTAATACAGTGTCTATTACTTTGATTATGGTGATAGTATCACAGAGGTTTTCATATGCCCAAATTTATCAAATTATATACATTAAACATGCATAGTTGATCCAGGTACAGTGGCTCACACCTGTAATCCCAGAGTGTTGGAAGTCTGAGGCCAGGAGTTCAAGACCAAACTGGCAACACAGGATCATCCCATCTATACAAAAAATTTAAAAATGAGCTGGGCAGGGTAGCATGCACTTATAGTCCTAACTACCCAGGAGGCCAAGGCAGGAGGATCACTTAAGCCCAGGAGTTCAAGGCTGTAGTAAACTAGGATCATACCACTGCATCCTAGCCTGAGCAACAGAGCAAGACCCATCTCTAAAAAGAATAATAAAATATGTACAGTGCAGTTCTTCATATATCAATTACATCTCAATAAAACTGTTAAACTTAGGTTACATTTGAAAGAACACCATTCAAAAATGTTAAATCATAAACAAAAGATCAGCAGAAATTATTTGGAATGCACATAGTAGACAAATAATAAACATCGGAAGTTTAAAGCTTCTGCAATCATTAAGAAAAAAACTAATGAAAAAAGATAATGTACATGAAAAGGCAATTCATAGGAAAAGTACACATGACTATAAACACATTAAGAATATTTAACTTTCGTAGTAATCATAAATGCAAATTAGAACAATGAGATACAGCTAGAATGTTTATCCTGACTTGACAAAACTTAAGATTTATAATATCCGGTGATTTTGAGAATTACAAAACAAGAACTCTTACAATTACAGTGGGCTCAAATATAACTTGGTACATCAAGTTTTAAAGTTAATTTGAGAGTGTCTCTCAAAATCAAAAAATGTGTCATCCCTTCAACTCAATAATTCCTCTTCTAGGAATTTATCTTACAAAAATACCTGCATAGGTGCCCAGATAAAGTCTGGGCAAGACTGAGATGGTCAATGAATCATTCTTTATGATTATAACAAATTGGAAACAACCTAATTTGCCCATTTTCAATGAAAAGGTTTAATAAATTATTGGTATTTCCAGACAGTGCAATACTAGTCAGTCATTGAGAGAATCTCTAAGATTTACTATGTTCAAAACAAAGTTATAAATATATATAACATGGTGCACTTAGCAAAATGTATTTGTGTATACATCTGACTATGTGTGTGTATTAAATTTTCCACCAACCTTTACTTCAGGCAATATGAGGAAAAGTAGGGCCACAACAGCAAATAAAACAAGCATATCCTGCAATCCGCTTTCCTGTGCTTACAACGCAGAAGGCAAGAAGGTAAGGCAGACAGTGAAAAGAAGCAAAGCAAACAAACAGAATTACAACAGAGTTCCTTTCCTTCTTTCTTTTTTTTTTTTTTTTTAGAGATAGAGTCTCACTGTGTTTCCCAGGCTGGTCTCAAACTCCTGGCCTCAAGTGAGCCTCCTGCCTCAGTCTCCCAAAGTGCTGGGATTACAGGTACAAGCCATGCTGCCCGGCCATGATCCTGCATAGGTATAGTAAGGATGCAAACAGTATTCTGATGAGTCTACCCCTAAATGGAAACAGTCACGAGAAGATTGCTGAGTTACTGAAAGACTTAGGGGCCAGGGAGGAGAAGGGAGGTGATGGCAGAGCAGGGCTGAAACAGGAGCATGGAGGAAAAGCCACAGAGTCCACAGGCAGGTCTGTTGGGCCAAGGATTGGGAGTGAAGAAGGACTCTCCCATTTTACTTTACAAAATTCTTTACCGTTGGAAGCATGTATCAAGAGGGTGCATTTATGCATTATGTTATCAAAAGACTCATCATTCCCATCATACTATATAAGTTAAGACTGGAGGGGAAAATAGAACTCAGGCACATAGGGCTCAAGATGCTAGCCCAGGAGCTAAAATGTGGTCTTCCAGAGTTAGCTGGATTTCCAGCTGTGAAAAGAAACAGATTTCATTATAACTTCAGGGCCAACCCAGGAAGTGACGGTAAGTTTAAGGAGGTCAAGGAATAAAAGAATGACTGCTCCCTAAGCGGAGCGGCCCTGAGCTGACGACTGCCGGCTGAGCGTTTTTATGGCGATTTCTTGATGACATGCTTAACGAGGGGTGGATTATTCGTGAGTTTTCCGGGAAAGGGGTGGGCAATTCCCTTTGGAACTGAGGATTCCTCCCCTTTTTAAACCCGGTTTTTAGACCATATAGGGTAGCTTCCTCAGGTTGGTTACCCTGGCATCAGCAGGAGTGTCTCTGAGCATGCTAATGCCTTATAATTAGTGTATAAAGAGCAGTGAAGAGGTCCAGAGGTCACGCCCTCACCATCTTGGTTTTGGTGGGTTTTGGCCAGCTTCTTTACTGTAACCTGTTTTATCAACAAGGTCTCGATGACCTGTATGTTGTACTGACCTCCTGTCCCATCCTGTGACTAAGAATGCCTTAACCTCCTGGGAATGCAGCCCACTAGGCCTCAGCATTATTTCACCCAGCCCTATGCAAGATGGAGTCGCTCTGGTTCCAATGCCTCCGACATTCTCCTTGTAGAGGTGAGAACAGAGTCTCAGTGGGATAAAGTAGCTTGTCCAAGATCGTATCACTGGCTGTGGACAAGTCAGGAATTCAACCCAGATGTATAGAATCAATACGGGATTGCATTTCTCATACACAAGATAGGTTTCCATTGCAAATGTAGCTTGTATCACAGAGGATCAATGTGGAGAACTCGATATTTTGGTCTGGAAAGGACAGATGTGTGATTTTATACAACCTATAAAATGTGTATCAAAGGTTCTAAGCACACAATCCTACATTCTGAGAAAGATGCCGGCAGGAGACTCAACTACCCTCTTGCAGAGTATGACCCCTCTGCAAAGACATTTTTACCCCAAAATACAGCTCCCTGGGATAATGAATATTTTGAATTAAAACCCTTAGACATCGACAGGCCTTGGAAGAGACTTTTCCCTAGCTTCATGAAGATCTGAGGGACCCACCAAGAAGAATTGCTTTTTCCTTGTTATCTCATTTTCTCTTTCAAGAATATTTCCTTTTTCCCTGTTATCTCATCATCCATTTCAGGAAAAGAGAGGAAGAATGTAACCAGACCTCACCCAACCTTTTTACAAGATAATGCCTGTCTCTCAGATTCACTGAACTTCCAAAGAGAACCATTTACAAGCCAATTTCTGCCTCTTCCCCTCTTCCCTTCATTCTCTCAAGTACCCATTCATTTTTCCTTGGTTGTCATTTAATGCCCCTCAACAGAATGACCTATATTCTCTCTTCCCTTCCTGTGAAAGGAGTTTATATAAGTCTGTGGGCCCCATTGGGAAATTGGGGAATTACTCTTGTGATTCTCTCTAAGCACATGGTTAAATAAATGTGTATGCCTTTTCTCTTCTTAATCTGACTTACTGAGAGTTGATTTTTTTTTTTCAACAAACCCTCCAAAGGCAAGGGGTGAGCTTCCCCTTCACCCCTGCCCCCTCTTCCCCCACCCCACCTGGTGGCTCTGTCAGAAGCAGAGTGCCAAGCTGGGGAAAAGACTCTTAGCACACTATGATGCTTCCTTTGCTTTCCCTCCAAATCCGTGACCAGGCGTTGAGCAGGCAAAGAGGCAGGAATCGGTGCTGCCGCCTTCAGTTGCCCTGATGTGATGTAAGCGGAAAGGGGACCACGATGGAGGGAATAGGCTCAAGGGCTGGGCAAGGGAAACGTGGTGGCACTGAGACACAAATCACCTGCACGTGTGCTTTGGGAAACAACACTCAAGCTGAAATCCATCTGTTCTTTGTTGAATGGCCTCACAGTGGTCTGTGCTGTTTTCACAAGGTCTTGTATATGACACAACCCAACAGCACTGGTGATGGGACCATCGCAGCAAGCACATGGTCAGTGGCAGGGTGCGGCCCAGAAGCTGAAATGGGGAGGGCATTTCTCCTAGTGCCCCTTTGCCAGCTCCACCAAGCTGTTAAGAAGATCCTTAGCTGGTACGGAAAATTAACACAGAAACGTTTTCTGCTCAGGACACATGTTCATTCATTCATTCATTTTTCATCCAATAAAGAGATGTCCTCAACCATGTGGCAGGAATGATGCCAGCACCGGGAATGGGGGCCTTCCGGGGTCTCCGGTCTTCCCGCCTCAGACGGCTGTGGCTCTCGGTTTTCTGCCCACGGGCCTCGTGGAGCTCCTCCTTCCACCTTCCAGCTGGCTCTTGAAGGAGCGGCCTCTGTGACTCAGGTTATAAAACAAGCAGCCAACTCGGTAAGGGAGTCAAAGATCAATCAATCCAGAGGGAAGGGAATAACCCAAGACTTAAAACTCCAGCGACTTTTGCCTAAACAGACTCCACTCCCCGACATGAAAGCGTGGAAGCTGTCCTTTCACGCTGCCTAATAAACTGCACTTGGCCTACTCTTTGGGTCCCCAAGTTTAATTTCAATGTAAACTCACCACACCTCTGGGGCCCCTTTCCTCATTCTTCAGTTAGGAAGGCTAAGAACCTACAAGCCAGGGAATGGTTCCTGGCGCCATGGTGGTCTAGTGGTTAGGACTCCTGGTTTTCACCCAGGCTGTCTGGGTTCTGGGTTCGACTCTTGGTGTGGGAAACAAGCAATCCTGCTGAAGTTTTACTCTGCCCTTAACAGCAACAAAGGACAGGTGTCGTACACGCCCCACACAGCTTATGCATGGCCTAGCAAGGGAGGCAGGAAATCAGACAGGCAGCAATACGCGTGGGCAAAACATAATGACGAGGAAGTACATGGTACTTGATAGGAGGGGAACCCATAGCAGAAGATCCTAACTCCTGGTTTTTTTGCAGGGGTCAGGATAGGGAAGAGTTGAGGTGAAGAGGAGAAAAATATCTTAGACAAAACAGTAAACACAGAAGCCTGGAAGCTAGAAAAATAACGTCATAGTCAGAAATAATAACGATATTGTTATATACTACATTAAAAATATCTCCAGGTCAGTGGTAATAATCAGTTGAACTTCGTAGGCAATATAGAAAAGTCACAATCCTTACTACTAATAAATATATTGTATTTAAATAATACTCTCATATTGCTGCTTTGAAAGACTAGACCATCCTAGGTTAGCCAGAGGAGGCAGGTTTGCTCTAGCTTCAGACAGGCTATGCCACACCCAAGGATGCCAATTATATATATTGTATATATGTATATATGTATGCGTGTGTGTGTGTGTGTGTGTGTGTGTGTGTGTGTGTAATACGTATATGCGTTAAAACCCATTCTAGGCTTAACATCTGCCCGGGGGCAACCCCAGATTCCACAGTCAACTAGATTCTCACCAAACTCTTTTGAAAAGCTTGCAGCCAAGACCCCCAGATCAGTCAACAATGAGCAAAATCCACATAATAAATATTTATGGAAAGTCTGTTCTACACAAGGATTAGTCCTTTCCAAGGATTTGCAGAGGACAATCAAACCAGACGCAGAATCTTGGAACTGAGTCAAAACTAACAAGAGTTTCGAGGAGTCAAGAACGAAGACTGAGCTGACTAGAATTTTTCCCTGCCTTCTCCTCTGGGTGGGTATCTTCAGGACAAAATGTTGCCTACATAATTCATTTACTTCCATGCTCCTGTTTGCCAATTGATCAACAAATAATGAAGGGCTTACTATGTGCCATGTAGATGTGCTAGGAGAGGAGAACAGGAAGGAACAACGTAGAGCTAACTCCCCCGTCTGAAACTTACAAACTAGAGAACACATTCAATAAAGAAATTACATGTGTGATCAGTGCAGTGACGGAGGACTGCAGGAACATATATCCGCAGGAACTAATCTGGTCACTGGGGAGAAGAAAGGACTGTGGTTTTAATCAAGTAAACCAGATTCCCCCCAAATATTTAATAGTATTTACACAAATAATGATTGTGTTACAGTTAGTTCATTGTCTGTATGTAATTCTCAGACAAAGAATTATGAGAAGCAGTTGACTGTTTCCAATTTTCCTCTAAATTTCATCATTTTGTATAAAAATGCTTGAGGCTGACAATGTTTTTTCCTTGTCTTTTTAGGCCGTCTTATTTAAGGCTGCAAGTCAAAATTCCTAGGATGCCATTTTGACCACCCAGTTCTGAAAGTTTCTCTCCATGACTGATTAGAGTTCATATCTGATGCTAAAAATCTTCCACACCATCTGTCTTCCTCAGTTCCACAAAAAGGATTTTTGACTAAATTTTTGATTTTCATTTTTTCCCAACTTCTAACATTTAAGAATCTGCCTTACACATGAATAATGCAAACCTTCTAAAGCATCCCCTCCGATGAGAATGCTTGTAACCCTCCAACACAAACAGGATTAATCCCGGAAGACAATTACAACAGTCCAGTTATTACGCAGAACAACATGTGAACTCAGTGAAATGGGGTCTTGGAAACTAAAGGAAGTTAAAAATAATTAACTAAATGGAAGGGAAAACTGCCTCGAGGAAGTGAAACTAAAGGCACAAGTCATTTGCCAAAGACACTAAACTGCATAAATTTTGATGCAAAGTTATTAGTATAAAAGGTGAGCACAGGATTCTAAATTGTTTGATTGCAGATTTAAAAAAATAAGGCCTGGATGCCCCATCATTATGGGATATTTAAAAATTCATCTGGATGCATTGTCTGAGGCAGGGTAGAAGAGAAAGTTAGCTTACTTGTTTATTTCTTTTTCCTGTGAGAGTCCCTCACTCAGCGCCAAATCTCGACGTATGTATCGGAGTGACACTTCAGAGCAATATACATGTAATGCACTAAGGTCTTTGACATTCTTTCATTGTTCCCTTCAATTATTCCATCAACCAGTTAGTTTCATCATTTTTTCTTAATTATTTTGTTTTCCCCATTCGTAGATCAATCCCTTTTAAAATAATATATTCCAGAGACATGGGAATAAATTGGAAAGAATTTGGAACGTAATAAGTACCCAGTTTTGTCCACTTCTCATGGCTTTAGATTTTAATTTTATTGCTAGATTCAGGTAGACACTGATGCCCACATCTTTGAATGTGGAGCAGTTCAGCAAAGAAGTAGGGTTGGAGGAGGATTGCATTCTAGAGGCAGTGAGGATGCTTTCTCTTTCCAGGGCAGTAGACCAGAGGTGCTGACTGTGTCCACACAGCTGCATTCTTCAGGATCTGCACCGGCCTTCATCATTCTTGGACACGAGAAAGACCCCTGCCAGAATGTCCCTGATGGAAGTTCGTCTGTGGTCACCATGCATCACCTCCCATAGTGCCTGCCTATTTTCCACGGCTGATTCTTCAGCTCCTCTGGCAATTCTGTAAATTACCCCAGATCCTTTTAATAAAATCTCTTCATGATTAAACGAGCCAAAACTGGTTTCTATTGCTCGCTCTCGAGTACCCTGAGTGAAAAACGAAGATTTAGTAAACTCTCACACCATGAGTATTCTATTTCCCAGATGATGCTGAATGGTGCCCTAAATTTAAAACTTACTTATATTTCTTAGAAACCAAGAGTAAGAAGGAAAATGTAGCTGGACTCACTGTACTGCATAGATTAGTCACATTCTCATACTAAATCCATGTTGTCACAGAAATTCACTTAATAATCCTGGAAAAATCCTTGACCTTAAACACTAATAGAAGAGGGCCCTTTTGAGCTATTACATGCCTGGGTTGAGCTGGGTTGAGTTTGATTTATCTCTTATTTATTTCTTTTGATTTACTGGAATCAGGTACAATTCAGTCCAGATTCACAGGATCTTCCACAAGTAAACCAACACTAAAGGAAAACTTAGTCTTTAATACTCTTGATTAGTTTGTCATCACTTTTTTTCACTAAATTGCTGCTAAAGCAAAAATAGTACCTGAAATGGACCTTCATGAAATTCTCTTCGTTTTACTCATTTTTTTCTTTTTTCCTTTTTTTTTTTTTTTTTTTTTTTTTTGAGATGCAGTTTCACTCTTGTTGCCCAGGCTGGAGTGCAATGGCGTGATATCGGCTCACCGCAACCTGTCTCCCATGTTCAAGTGATTCTCCTGCCTCAGCCATCCGAGTAGCTGGGATTACAGGCATGTGCCACCTCGCCCAGCTAATTTTGTATTTTTAGTAGAGACGGAGTTTCCCCACGTTGGTCAGGCTGCTCTCAAACTCCTGACCTCCAGTGATCTTCCCGCCTCAGCCTCCCAGAGTGCTGGGATTACAGGCATGAGCCGCCGCACCTGGCCCATTTTACTCATTATTAACTGAGGTGATCTGATGGAATGTATGCTCTCTCAGGAAGTTTGGATAGAAAAATCAAAATTATTCTACTGGTTTCAGTTCGGAAACACTCAGCTGTGAATAGCAGACACCCCTGACACTAACAAGAGTGTAGACCAGTCCTTCACCGCACAATGCCATCAGGAGTCCAGGATGCTCCCAGCTTCCACTGGTGCCATTCTTAGCAGACAGTTTTCCCCTCTGTGGTCATGGCTGCAAGATGCCCTGCACTTCTAAATATCACTTTCACATTGCAAGCAGAAAGAATGTGCAGGGGGTGAAGGTCAGTACCTTTTCTGGAGAATTCATTTTTTAACATGAAAGTGAAACTCTCCTTGGGAACTTCCGCCTTCATTTCCTAATCCGGAACTGTGTCCGTGATCCCAGTTAGCTGCAAGGCAGACTGGAAATTCAAATATTTGCTTTCCAGAACCACATATAGGAAAACAAGGATGAATGAGCTAAAAGAAGTTGTCAGTCAGTGAATCCACAGTATCTGCCATTTCTCATGACACAACTTTTTCCATTTTGATTATGTGGATTGATGATTCCAAGGCCTTAATGGAAATGTAGCCAGGTTTTTTATTCGTTTTTGTTGTTATTTACTTGGCCCATAAGTAAACTACATTAATCATAGTTCTCATTTTGAGGCATATAATCACCAACATTCCCCTTTAGCTAGTTGTCTACTTTATTTTAGGTAATTGCCTATATTAGTTATCTATTGCTATATAACAAATTACATCGAAAGTTAGAAGCTTAAAAGAGTAAACATTATCTCTGAGAGTCAGGAATCCAGGTTGTGCCTTAGCTGAGTGTCTCTGCTTCAAGCTTCTGCCAAGGTTATATACAAGGTGTCAGCAAGGGCTGCAGTCTCATCTGAAGACTCAACTGGGGAAGATCTGTTTTCAAACTCACTTGCATGGTTGCAAGACTCAGTTGCACACTGGCTACTGGCCTTCTTTATTTCCTTGCCATGTGGGCCTCTCCACAGCACAGCTCATAGCATCGCAGTTGACTTGCCACCAAGGAAGCTAGCAAGTGGGAAGGAGGGAAAGAGAGAAAGAGAGCAAGGTGGGAAGCACAAACTCTTTGTAACCTCATCTTGGAAATGACATCTTATCTCCTTTGTCATAGGAGATAGGCACTAGGTCCAGCCCATGTTCAAAGGGAGAGGATTTCGGGAAGTTGTAAATGCAGTGGGCAGGGTTCAGTGGGAAGCCATTCTAGAGGTTGCCTTCCACATTATCTGTGTAAATTGGCATCAATTAGGTGTTATTATCAGACTTAAACTTGGGCTTTACTCTGAGTAACTCATATGTTAATTGACTATAACTTGGATACACTGAGAAAAATCTAGTATTATAGTTGAAAATTGGTTTGAGAAAATAGTATTTTAAATTCTAAGCTCAGTTAAATTTTTCTAAAATTCTTTGAAAATCTACTAAATACATTTACCCTAGTCCTTTTTCTAATCTCTAAAATGTAGGAATATTGAATTATTTGTTATAATAATTCTTGAGAAATTTTAGAAATGTTGTTACTATGAATAATCTTTTTATATTTATTTATATTTTCAAATTTAACAACGGTTTAGATGTACATTTAAG
The DNA here is from genome assembly GCA_963573385.1 of Cacajao melanocephalus. Taxonomy (NCBI): domain Eukaryota; kingdom Metazoa; phylum Chordata; class Mammalia; order Primates; family Pitheciidae; genus Cacajao; species Cacajao melanocephalus. The sequence goes on along the minus strand of CAUYLG010053332.1, from coordinate 19,684 downwards.
AATATAAATGATTTTAGATGTCTATCCTGTGTTAAACAACTTTGCTCAGTTTTATCATTACTAAATTTTTCTTTTGATTTTTGCTTGGTTTTCTATTTGGAGAGTCCTATTACCTGTAAATAAATAAGACTGTTTTGCAACCCTTCTGATCCTTACGCACCTTATTTTTTTCTTAATATCTTGCTTTAAAAAATACCTTCAATGTTATGTTAAACATTTATAGTAATAGGGTACATCTTTTTTTTCCTTTTCCCATTTTTAAGTGAGTGAATTTATAGTATCTGTCATGCCTCATAACAAAACTTTTTCTTTTTAATCATGTGATTGATGGACAGATTTAGTGGAAACGTGGCCAGATTTTTTGTTGTTATTTACTTGGCCCATAAGTAAACTAAACAACTAAGTAAACTACAGCTTTTCCAATAAGTGTGATTGTTGCTTTAATAGAATATCTGTTATTAAAATACCATTATATTCCTTGGGAAAAATATATTCAATTATTATAAATTTTCACACGTTATTAGATTTCATTGTGTTTGGAAGAGTTCTCTTGTATAAGATCAAGATGATCTGTTCCTCTAAAATTAGGTAGAACACATATAAGACCACCTGGTGTTGGAGCTATTTTTGGGGAGAAGTCTTTAATTACCTTTCAATTTTTTTCCCGATGATTGTCTCATTCAAGGTTTTCACTTAATCCTGTAGCCATTTTGGTATTACATATAACTCCAGAAATTCATCAATTTCATCTAAGTTCTCCAGTGTTTAGCCCTTCCGTTGTTCATGACATACTTTTATCATACATTGATGTCTGTGTTATTCAAGGTCACTTGCAGATTCTTTAAAAGTATCTTTTTATTATTGATCTCTGATGTTTTATGCTTTTGATGTTATAAAATTTGAGACTATTGATAAATATTTACTACGTGCAAGTATATTCTATGTTTTAGAGTGTAAAATTCTATATGCATTTATTGGTTTGAGGTTCTGAATCAGAGCGTTTTATTCAAATCTTCTAAATCCTTCCTCTTAATTTTTTGTCTTTTGGATCCGTTTGTCATCTTGAAAGTGTGTCCAAAACTCCAACTGCAATTGTTGATTTATGTACCTTTTTCTCATAATTTATCTTTCTTCATCATACAGGTAGATGTACATATTTCAGATTATTTTCTTTTTTATCTCCTCTTTCTTTATATGTATGTGTATATATACACACATATATACAGTACTCATATCTTTTACTTATATAGTTAACTTATAACTTCATTATTAAAATGATAATAAAAATTGATGTCTCATATATTTTTAACTATTTTCTTTTGTTTTAAATATCTCTAGTAGACAATGTATGCCAGCATCTTACTTCCTGAGAGTCTCTGTGATTTGATGTACATGTTTAACTTATTTACATTTATTTAGATTACTGTCATATTATGACTTATTCTTGTCATCCTGTTGCATATTTTCTGTGTATCAGCCTTTCTTCTTGTTTATTTTTCTCCCTTCTTGCATTTTATTGATTAGATCATTTTTTCTTCTGATTTGAAAGCCAAATTTTAATGTCTGTCTTTTGTTTGGTTTCTGCTAATATCTTAAATCTCATACTTAATTTCTTAAGGCTCATTATTATTTATTTCTTCCCTGTGCATAAGACAAGAACCTGAGCATACTGTTCAAAATCCTCTGATTTCTGCAGGTTCCTTGTCCTCAACATAGATTGGTATAATCTGGAGCATCTTATCTGTATTACTATAGGGTTCTGCTATACAATGTAGTAGCCAGCAACCACATATGGCTATTCAAATTTAAATTTATTAAGGTTAAATAAAATTTAAAACTCAGTTCCTTGGCCACACTAGCCACATTTTCCATCTTAAGAGCCACACATGGCTAAGGTCTACCATATTGAACAGTACAAACAGAATATCTCCATCAAAAGAGAAAGGCCCATTGGAGAACCCTCTTATACACATATACAAATAATCACACAAAATATTTCTTTTTTTGCCACTGCTTATTTGGTTGACCTTAAACTTGATTTTTGGAATTACTTGTTTTCTCTGTAGAAGTACCCCCTATAGAATGTTTTCTGTAAGATTTTATGTGTCCCTGCCTTGTACATGTATCTTGAAATGCCTTTATTTTATTCAAGCTAGTGTTTAAATCATAGTGTATCTGTATATAAACCTCTAGGTCTAAGGTTATTTTTCTTCAATATTTTTTAAATGTTACTTTAATATTCCCGTGTTGCCATTCAAAAATTTGACACCAATTATCTTAATTCACAGTGAAATGCTATTTCTCATTCAGATGCTTTCAGAATTTTGCCTTTGCCATTTTAAATTAAGTGTAATGTGTTAAGAGTTGAGGTTTTCCTTATCAGTGTGGGGCCCCTTTGATCTGACTTTCTATCTTTCTATACTTCCAAATTACATCTCAACAACAACAAAAATAATTCTATACTCTATTTAGCTTTATTTAGAAAATCAAAATTGACCTTTCTACTTTTACTTTCTCTTTATTTTAGTTTTTAGATGTTTTCTATGTTTTATGCCTTTATTTAAACTTCTGGGAAAATTTTCCAAGCAGATTCTTTGTCTTATTAATTTATTCTTTGTCTATATCCATTTTGCTATTATGTGTTTTATTCCCAACCTCATTTCATTCTTTGTCTTCACTGATTATTCCTGCTTCATATTTGCAATATCCTCTCCTGCTCTCTGAAGATATTTAGCTTATTTATTTCAAATTCTTGTTTTATCTGGGCCATTAATTCGGCTCTCTCTGATAAGATTCTTCAGTATCTATTTTTCTTTTAAGGGGCCAGTACTCCTTCTCAGATACATTTTGTTTTCTCTTCCTATGAGCTCATATTCTGCTAAGACTATGGACTATCTCAGCTAGTAGCACTCGTTTAGGAGTAGAGATGGAAGCTTAGAACTAGCATGTGCTCTCCTGCTCCTCTTTTTAGAAAATACGGAAATGACTTAAAGGAAAGAAGCTTTATTACTGCGAATCTGGAATGCTCATTTCGACCTCAGTCCCCAACACTGCCACCCACTGAACTTCCCATTTCCTCTGCCCAGGCACTGCTCTTTCTGGGGTCTGCTTTCTTCTGTTGTAATTACCTCGTCATTAGCAAAGAGGAAGCCAGCCTCCGCATGTGAAATGGTGGTGTCCAGGGTTCCTCTCCAGCACTCTCCTGTCGCCTGCCTCATCCACACGTGCAGGCCTGGGCTGCTGTGTGTCCTCACCTGCAGGTACTGGGGAAAATAATGCTCCTTCCAAGGCAACATAGGATGGAAACCTTAGGACAACCAGAAAGCTACTTCCCACAGTGTCCCCTCACTAGTGACAGCTGGTTCTCTTCAGGTCTGGGCTGCCACTCACTCCCAGAAAATGACCTAACACCCTTTGTTACCACAAGAGTTGTACTGATTCTGCTAGCAAGCATCCTCTCGGTTGCTTACGTAGCGTTTTAGGTTGAGTTTGAGGAAGGGGCTCAGGCTTTCCCAAGCTGGTGTGCTGTCCTGTCCAGAAGTCTCCGTACATGAGTCAAAGATTATACTCATCTGATTCAAATATGGCCATAGGCCTATGTAAGTAAAGAACAAGTGATGACTTAGTGTGACAAAGTTCCAGGAAATAAAGCACTCCACAACCTGGAGGGAAACTTACTTACCCCAAATCCACTGAAAACTAGACCAGGAACACCACCACTTGGAAAAAGTCTAAAATGGCTTATCAATTCCTGGTCTCCACTATCAGATTTTGAAAGCAAAAGAATTTGCAATGTTTCCCAAATTATAAATACAGACTACTATTGCACCTCCTCAGAAAACAATTTCATGCCTTTACCATCAAGATGGTAGAAATAAATTACTGGCAATTGAAGACAGGAGTCACAATCACCAAATCATCAGCAAAGTTTTATACTTTTACTAATCAGTTTCAACCAATGTTTATGTACCAGGCAGATGTTTTGTACTGAGTATATTTTCCTACGTATTTTTCACAGTCAGCCTGAGAAGTGTCGTCAGAGATAAAAGTTGAAAAGAAACTGTGACTTGTCCAAGGTCACCCAGGTAGTAAACGCTGGAGACGCCGAAGTCCAGGTGGAATTCTCCTTCATCCTGACTTTCTGCATTTTGTCGTGTAAATGACTGTGAGATACACATCATAAGAGCAGCATAATTGCTCAGGAAATATTTAGATCTGTCAAAAAGCTGTCTTTTGGATGCACACCTGGAATCCATGTGTTTTGGCTTGATGTTTTATTCATTTCTTTTTTGTCCTGAAAGTTTTTTTTTAACCTACCTATCATTGCAGAAACATATTGCTACGTCTCTGGGAGTAAACGTGTGCTTTCAAGAGGAGTTCATACAAAGGGAGCATCTGGGCTCTGTGATTTCTCCCATGTGGGCATTCTTCAGGAATCTTCTATTTACGAAATAAATGAAAACCTTTTCTATAGCTTAGATATTGGAACAGGAACTACGGTGAATCTAGTTAGTAGCTTTCAATGAATTATTTTAGCAAAACTTAACTGAGCTTAGAATTTTTAAAAAATCTTAACCCAATTTTCAACTATTAGATCATAGTTATTTAGTGTATCCAAGTTATAGTCAAGTAATAAATGAGTTAATCAGAGTAAAGCCAAGTTTAGGTCTCATAATATCTAATGAATCAAAATAGAAAAATAATATGATTACATATTTTGCATGTTCAAATGTTAAGGTGAGAGTTTTTCATCTGAAACAAAAACGTACCTCAGAAAAGAGCAAATTGTCTTCCATTTGTGATCTTGCAAAATGATTTACCTCAAAGGATGCCGTCTCGGTTACTTTATTATGAACAATAAAACATGGTTTCTGAAAGACAAACCCTGAAATGACCTCAGTCTTTGCGAGTCGATTGCTGCTTATAAAAGTTACCCTTCAGAATTTGCTAAACAGATATAATCATTATTCCCAGAGGTATTTAACCTGACAAATACAAGTGAATGTGGCAAACAGACATGTAAAAAGATAAATGAAAAAGTAATTCTTAATGTTGTGTGGGTGGGCACCTACCGCATGGGATTCAATTTCCAATGACATCATCATGTATCATGAAAAAAACTACTACTTCTCAAAAAATCAATGGGTTATGACGTGGGAAGAACTTCACAGGAGAGAGCTCCAAAAAGTAGTTCTGGTGATGATGAAGATCCCCTATTTAGAGATGCACATGATGAGTTGAACTGAATTGTTTTACCAAAGTTAGAAGTTGAAAAAAAATACTGTTCAATTATTATATTAGATAATAAAGGAATTTTAAATTATAGATATAACTAAATTTATCAAATATTAAATTTATTATCTAAATCTCAATATTCATATGTTCAAGATGCCTTAAAAAAAGAAAAAAAATCAGGAATTTCTCATCATATGATGAGAAATTATATTCATATGATGATGTTTTATATTTGAGGTCAACTAATATTTGGGCATCTGCACTAAATCTCCAAATTTCTGCCATATCTCAAGTCATGGAGCAGAGCCCAGCAAAAGAAGCCATCACGCCATCTGCCCCAGAAGCAGCAGTTGGTTACTTATTCTGAGAGCTCATGAAGGAGACGAAACAATCAGACAGAGGGCGTGTTGCAGGTGTCCAGTCAACACCTCCAGTTGGTTCACATGTCTGAACAAACGTGTTGGCAATGTTAAGAATGGAGCTCTAAATAAGATCATCTTAATTAAATTTAAATAAATTAAAAGAGAATGACCATCAAACCAGTGGTCATGCAAAGTATGTAGTTATTTCTCACTGGGTATGTAAATTTCTTCAGGAGCAAAAAAAGATCATTAGACAACAAGATCCTTTCCACTTAGGGAGAACAAGAGAATCTAGATTCGAAGGCAGGTAGGAAATCTCACCTCTCTCTCAAAGTCAGCAACTGACAGAATAAAGATGCGACTCCCAAGTGTGATGTGCACCCTGTTATAAAAAAGGAAACTGATCATCAGGGCTGTTGGAAAAGCACCGATGACAAAGACACCACTAAAACTGCCGGCTAATATTTAACGGCCAGTGAAATAAAGTCTAAAATCAACTTTATAAAATTAGATCCACCAGCACAGCTGGATCCAACTCCCTTCAACCTTTCCAGCTTTTCTCAGCAAAAATCAGACCTTAACTTAGACCAGGGTTTCCTGTGACACTATTGACCTGGTGTGGCCGATAATTCTTAGGTGTTAGGGGCTGCCCTGTGCCTTGTAGGATATTTAGCTGCATGGCTGGCCTCTACCTACTACATGCCGGAGCATCCCCCTCCTCAGCTGTGACAATCCCAATTATCTGTAGGTATCGTTAAATGTCCGCGGGGAAGTAAAATCACACTTGGTTGAGAATTGACCTAGACGTTATATGTGAACATGAAAATGTCCGTTATGGCTGCTACTATATTTTCTGGCTAATGAATTCTGAAGAAGAAAAGTATGGGGAAAAGCCTGGCATGAGTGAGACTAGGGGTGGGAGTGAAGATGGTAGAGGAAATTAGAGACAGCCTCTCCTTCTCCCCTCTCCCTTATGGTCTTATAAAGCCTTCTGCAGAAAGAGAAACTGAGTCAGCTTTCTAAGCAACAAACTAGTTCACCCCAACGCTGCACTCACCGGGGCCTTGGCGTGTTCCTGCATTTGGCCCCACAGTGTTTCTGAGTGGCTGCATCCTGAATGTGACCCAAGAGCGCTAGAGTCCACTGCAGAAGCAGAGCTGAGCTGCCCTTCCATCCACCCGCTCTGCTAACCATGGACCCGTGTTCCCTCCCTCGTAGGTCTCCAGTCAGACATCTCTAAACAGGAAACAATCACTGCTGCAGCTGCCCTTTCTTCACATACAGGCCAACAATTATTAAGATGTCCTTCTATGAACTTATGCCTCTCAAGCACTCTTACTTATTCCCAGCAATCAGAAAACCACCCTCCTTAGGAAATGGAATTACAACACAGTTCCTATGTTTGGTGATAATGAACTTCACTTGTTATTTATCCAGGTGTTAAGGAAACAGAATCGATGTCACATGGACTTTACCAGTTCTGTTGGCCTTTTCTTTTCCGAGTTCACAAAATTGAAAGCTGTTTAATTAAAATCAAGAGGTCTGAGCTAACCTCCCTCTTCCTTCTCCATCTGTGGAGTATTTGCTTCCAGATAATCCTCAGGCTGTTGCAATGTTTCCGGGCTGACACTGGCCCAGTTCACCCACTGCAATGTCAAACACGCAGACGCAAGCAACACTTTCCGTTGTCTCTTTGATAGGAGAGGCCTGACTTTTCCCAGCTCTCCGTTTTAAGAGAGGATTTCTTGTCTACATCCTTTCTCTCTCACCGGCAAAATACATCTAAGAAAGTGCCAGTTCCTGTGTTTCTGCTGCCTACCTTTTTCTGAAAATTACTAACGTTAAGTTTGTACATTGTAATTTTGCAAGCAAGGCAGTGTGAAGGCTTGACAGCAGACGTGACTTCTTTCTTCCTGCCTCTCTTCCCTTTTTGAGCGAAGAACACATCTGGTTACAAGCTCCTTGAAGCCCAGTGCCACGTCTTCCTTCTCTGTGTCCCCCGCAATGCCCAGTTCACTGTGGTGGACATGATAAAAATGCAATATGAAATTTTTGGATCGAGCTGAATTTTATTTCTAAAGGGAAGTTTGGCTGGTCCTGTTCTCCCAGAGATGTCTTCCTGCCATCAGCTCTGTTGCTGAACACACAGTCACTGACTGGCTTGGTCACGAGGGCTGCTGAGTGGCTGATCATTTTCAAAAGTGGACACTTGTCCCTCAGGGCCAGAGCGGGATCACCACACAATTTCACAGACTTCTGCCAGGCACCGAGACGCTAACTCTGAGTCATGATCAACATGAGCAGGAATCTTTCTGGCAGTTTAGTAGCAAAGAGGCTAAATCCCACATTTGTCGTTTTATTGGCCAATGCCCCTTGGACTTTGGGAGTTCTCTGTATCCTTCTACGATCCTTTGAAGGATCAATAATTCTTAGACGGTGGGGGCTGTCCTGTCCTTCCCACAGAACAACACTGTATCATTTTTCAGATGGCTAGAAAGTGACAGGAACTGCAAAAACTGCCTTTCCCGGTGACCTAAATTTGCTACCACTATAGAGACTGGCCAAAGTCCGGCACCTGCTAAATGAGACAGTCACAGCTGTTCTGCATCCAGGAAAACCCCAAATGATTACATAGCTGAAATTTCACTGTACTTGAAGACAGTCAGAGATTTTTGTGTTTGTCTTCTCTCATTAACTCAGCCTTTGAGCATCTCTCCTCTTTTATTTTGATGAACCAACCTCATTATTTATATGAACATTGCATTATGCTTTTTAGCCATTAAACCCATTATTATAAACCCACACAAAAATCCCATATGACAGATTGGAATTACGCCTATTTCAGAGAAGACAGAATGCATGCAAGCCTTTTAAGGATTTTAAAAATACGCAAACCAGGTAGAAAGGCAATTTCATGGGCTAGAATTTCATGACCCAGAAAATATGAATTTACTGGGTGCAACATTCTATGAGGTATTTTAATACCAAAATATGATGGATAAACCAAGTTCCTTCCTGAAGATCCCTGATGCTGATTCTGTACAGATTCTATAATGTTGCATTTATTTAATTCCCCTATCACATCCCAAATTGACTCACAAGGGATCCATTCATTCACTGCAAGCCAGAAGGAGCACCATCTGGCCTGGCCTAAGATGGCTGAAAATCTGAGGACTGAGTGGCTTTGCTCATTCTTTATTTTGTGTTGATCATTTTATATGCAGTCCCTATACAAGATAATACCATGTGTTCTGAAGTTCATTTATTTGCAGTGTTATATAATATTCAATTGATTTAACGTAATACTCCTTGAAGAGTAACCAAGGACCAAGAACGATATATACTAAGTCTGAGTTTAATTTATAGAGCAGCATTACCCTCGAGTAAATTACCCTGAGGGGCTGGGCAGCAACAGGTCTCACTTCCACATTGCCGGCGGGAGTATGGACTCACACAACTCTTTTGGGAAACTATTTAGCATTATCTAAGAAATTTGATGACCCACATATACTGCAGCCCAAATATTCCCCTCCTGGGGACATTTTCATGAGAGAGATCCCCAAGTGCACCAAAGAGACATGTCCAAAATGTTCACAGCTGCATTATTTTTGATAGAAAAAAAGGAAATAACACAAACCTCCATTGGCAGGGGAATGGATAATTTGGTTGTGCATTAAAAAGAACCCCTGCCCAGCTATGTTCATGAGAAAAGAGATTTGACTGTGGCCTGATGCTGAGCCTGCTCGAGCCTCTACCATTCATCCTAGACCTTGTAGAGAACTGGGCCAGCTTTAATGCTCACCGAAGAGACACAGGCTGCAGTGATGACCCCCACCAAGAGTGGCTTCTCAGTTCCTCCTCACAGTCAATCCAAAAGTGCCTTTCACAGTCTCACTGTTTTTGGAAGGAGCTTTCAGAGACACTCGCTGATTTTAGTCCAGGGTAATGCTGCTCTAAAAATTAAACTCAGACTTGGCATATATTGTTCTTGGTCCTTGGTTACTCTTCAAGGGATATCACATTAAATTAACCGAATATTATATAACACTGCAAATAAATGAACTTCAGAACACATGATATTATCTCGTTTAGGGACTGTATATAAAATGATCAACACAAAATAAAGAATGAGCAATGCTACTCAGTCCTCAGATTTTCAGCCATCTCAGGCCAAGCCAGACACGTGAGTGAAGGAGTTTTCTGGGACATTCCAATTATAGTTTCCTCTATGTAAAACCAGGACACTAATCATTATAATCTAGGACTGTTATGAAGACACAGTAATATACTCTATGTAAGTATCCTACAAGAATACGTTGCACATAGTTAGCTACTCAGTAAATGACAGGTAAGTGGCAGCATGAGGAGAAACCAAAGGCTCATGTGTATACAGGGAATTTCATACATTGGGTCTTATTTTTCAAGTTGTGATCAGTCTAACTGGATCAAAAACACCTGGGATGCTTCTTAACAACGCAGTTCTGGGCCTCACCCAAAACCTAGAGTTAAAACCTCTATAGTGACAGGAAATATGCATTTTAATACAGAATCCAGGTGATTCTTTCACATAAAAAACTTAAAAACCACAAGCTTAGAGATTCAAATTCAGGCATCTATGAAGTAGCCTGAGAGAGGACATAAAAAGACTAGAATGACATTTTTCACAGTAATAGAAAAAACAGTCTTAAAATTTGTTTGGAATCAAAAAGGAACCCAAATAGCCAAAGCAATCCTGAGCAAAAAGAACAAAGCTGAAAGCCTCACACTACCTGGTTTCAAAATATGCTATAAAGCTACAGCAAACAAAACAGCATGGTATTCCACATAGGCCAGTGGAACAAAACAGAGAACCCAGAACTAAATCCATGTATTTACAGCCAACAGACTTTCAACAAAGGCATCAAGAATAAACATTGGGGAAAAGATATCCTGTCCAACAAATGGTGCTGGAAAAACTGGATGTCCATGTGCAGAAGAATGAAATTATACCCCTATCTCTCACCATATGCTGAAATCAACTCAAAATGAATTAAAAACTTAAATATAAGACCCAGCAGTATAAAACTACTAGAAAACACACACACACACACACACACACATTTAAGGACATTGATTTAGGCAAAGATTTTATGGCTAAGACCTTAAAAGTACAGGAAACAAAAAATAGAACTATATTAAACTAAAAAGCTTCTGCACAGCAAAGGAAACAATCAACAGAATGAAGATACAACCTCTCAAGTGAAAGAAAATATATGCAAACTATTCATCTGACAAAAAGTTCTAATATCCAAATATGCAAGAAACTCAACTCAACAGCAAAACAACAACAAATAATCCCACTAAAAATGGGTAAAGGATCTAAATACACATGTCTTTAAAAAAGACATACAAATGACAAACAGGTATACGAAAAAATGCTCAAAATTACTAGTCATCAGGAAAATGGAAATCAAAGCCACAATGAGAGACTGTCTTGCCCCAGGAAGATTGGCTACTAACAGGAAGCCAAAAAATAGATGCTGGCAAGGATGCTGTCGGTGGGGTTGCAAATTAGTACAGTCATTATGTAAAATAGTATGGAGATTTCTCAAAAAAACTAAAAGTAAAACTACGATACAATATAGCAACTCCATTAGTGGGCAATTTATCCAAAGGAAAGGAAATCAGTATAAGAAAGGGATATCTGTGCCCACATATTTATTACAGCACTATTCACAAGAGCAAAAACATAGAATGAACCTAAGTGTCTATCAACGAACAAATGGATAAAGAAAAAGTAATATACATACACAATGGAATATTACACGCCCATAAAAAAGAATGAAAACCTGTCATTTTCAGCAACATGGATGCAACTGGAGCTCATTATGTTTAGAGAAATAGGCCAGGCCCAGAAAGACAAATATCACATGTTCTTACTTATATGCGGAAGCAAAAAAAGAGCATCTCATGGAGGTGGAAAGTAGAATGACACTTACCAGAAGCTGGGAAAAGGAGTAGAAGGAAGAGTGAAGAGAGGCTGGTTAAGGGGTACAGACAGACAGTCAGAAGAAATACATTCTATCAATCACTAACACAGTAGGGTGACTATAGCTAACAATAATATATTGTATGTTTCAAAATAGTTGGAAGAGAAGATATGAAATATTCCCAACACAAAGAAATGATAAATGCTCAGGGAGAAGGTTATCCTAAATACCCTAATCATTACACATTCGATGCATGTACTAAAATATCACATGTCCCATGTAAATATGTACAAATATTATCAATCAATTTTTAAAAACAGTGGGAATTAGGGCAACTGAAAGCTGCCTTGTAATGATTAACAGGAGTAAGTCACAGGAGCACCTGAGATTTAATTAATAATAATTAATTGTGCATGCTGCCTGCATACCTGCTATATGGTAAATATAATAGCTCATTGTTTGAATTCTAATAAAACCCCTGATGTGCTACTCCTATGTTTACAGGTGGGGACACAGTGGCTCAGAGACCTTAAGTGACCGCCCAAGGACATATAGGTAATAAGCACTAACCTGCTATTTTTATAAAGATATGAGCCATAAAAATCACACGGCTGTTACAGGTGAAAAAGGACCATACAATCATGCACCACATAACAACATTTTGGCCAGCAGTGGATCGCCACAGGATGGGGGTCCCATAAGATGATAATATTGTATTTTTACTGTACCTTTTCTATGTTTAGATACATTTAGATACACAAACACTTACAACTGTGTTACAGTATTCAGTACAGCAACATGCTGTGCAGGTTTGTAGCCCAGGATCCACAGGCTGTACCACACAACCTCAGTGCCTAGCAGGCGGTGCCATCCGGGTTTCTGTAAGTGCACTCTATGATGCTTGCATGACAAAATCGCCGAATGACACACTTCTCAGAATGTTCCTGTTACACTGTATGCCCTAAAGGGCCACTAGTTAGCATTAATACATGTAAGCCAAGAGGTATCAGCAGGGAATTCTTTCCTTCTACAACTATTCCCCTTAGAGCTCTAATAGTTGAACAAGCTATCCTCTTATTTTCAGAAGACTACAACTAACTAACACGACATTTGCATTTAAAAAGACAGTAATGCTTGGCCATAGCTCTCTGCCAACCACTTGGAATGGCGCTTCCAGCTGACTGATTAGCAGGGCAGGTGGTTTGTCTTCCACTGCTACGACTCACTGGGTGTCTGATGCTATCATCCCAGCACCCGACGCAGCACTTTCAGACACCATCAGTATCCCACGCTGAGACCCAGAAGCAGCCTCAGCTCCCGTCACAGGTCCGATCTGGATGTGGTAGGGTACGAAGGGGAAGCGAGTAAAATTATGAAAATCCTGATGGAGACCCCTGAGGCAGAAGATGCCACAGCTAATGCCTGCCCACTCGTGGCTTCCCACTTAACCCTGGGCTCCGCTGCCAACCTGTGGCCTGAGATGGGACGACAGGGAGCACGGGAAGCCCCTCTCCGTTTGGAGATTGCCACCAGTCCCCAGCTACAGACAGCCCTGACCTGTGTCTATCTGTAGACATAGTAGGATCTCACCCACTACTAGGAAAGGGTGATGTCAATTTGGAAGAGGAAGGCTGCAAAAATGCGGCAGCACCCAAACATCTCCTGAGAGCAATTAACCTCAAAATCATTTGTAAGCTGGACACTTCCCATTCTAAGATGTACAAAACAACCAATTCCAGGGATCTCGTTGGAGACAGGAAAAGTGTATATTCTGAGATCTTCTCAAATACTTCAACCCCCGCCCAAGACGTGCTCCGCTTGATCAGCACGACTTCCTGTAGCTGCTGTTTTTCTCACTGGCCTCCCTGAAGCGCCCTCAGTCTGGCCTCGTCTCACAGCCAGGCATTTCAAAAGCTAATGAGGTTCCTAATCAGATTTCTCCACCAGCTGAGCTCTGGCTTTGCTGCGAGGAAAATGCTGCCTTTGCAGCCACCAACAGTCTCTAGACTACATATTTAGCCTGTAGATTGAGTAGTTAGTGTACAAACATGTTTTTATCATCCATAAGCATTCCCAAAATAAGTGCCTCTGGGGACGGAATGGCAGTCCAATAGATTCCAGTGCCTAATGTGCTTTGAAATTTTCTTATCGCAGAAAAGAAATCACAGGGCTCTCTTTTTCCCATGCTCAAGATATCTTTTTGGTGACTTCACATTCTATAAGCTATTTTTAGTGGTGAAATACTCTCTTCTTAAGAGCAAAGCTGCCTCTGTCCGTTTGTGGTCCGGGAATAAAAAGAATCTCAAAATATCGACAAAGTGTACAGCCCTATCCTATTGATCTTGTCTGGCTAGAAATTACCTAAATAGTTCATCAGAGCAGAAAACACACCTGGTACCTTAAAATACTGGCATAACAGTAGTTCCATAAGAAATTGGATTTTTTTTTTTAGGGGAAAAAAAGGCATCTTAAAGTTTGTTAGTGTTCAAAAATTTTTTTTGAGCATTTTCAAACTGGAAATGATCAATAATTTTTACTTTTTAAAAACTCAAAATCCTAAAATGTAAATATCAAAACCAAAAATGTTCCCAAGGTCAATGAACTTAGAGGAGTTTTTTAAGGATGGAGAGGTATAAAGAAGGGTAAGATTACACCTAGGATGGGATCAATTTTGGATTTTTATTGCAAAAGTGTATACCAGTGGAACCATGTTTTAAAAAACTTTTTGAAGGCTTTTTTACTGTACGACACTCCCCTTTGATATCTCGAATCTCATGTGTAAAAATCGCTTCATAAGGCTGGGTGTGGTTACACACACCTGTAATCCCAGCTACTCAGGAGGTTGCGTGATGGCGCCACTGCACTCCAGCCTGGGCGGCAGAGTGGGACTCCTTCTGGTGGGGGCGGGGTGGGGGGAAGAGAACGTTATTACAACAAAAAAATTGTTCTCTCTTTTATTTGCAATATCTGTTTTTACAATCAGAAGAAAGCCAAATTGTGTTTTAGGGAAAGAAAAAAAATTTTAGACAGACAGGACTCTGCCAACCAGATCACAACAGTGTATCAATTATATCTGAGATTCTGCATAGCCAGTTCTTAAAACACTAGTTTGGACTCAATCCTCCAGCAAGAATTCCACGTGCATCCGTATTGGCTGTTCACTGCAAAGCAGCACATCTCTGCTGAAAAATGCTCACATCCCCTCCTCTGTTCGCTCAACAACAAAACAGGGACATTCGGGCAGTTTTTCAAGAAAAGCTACCCACTGGTTTAGGTCGAATGTGATACTTTGTTCCTTCCATTTAACTTTGATTTTGTCTCTGGAAAAATACCTAAGCAAACTGAGTGCTTTTTTTTTTTTTTTTTTTCAAATAAGGAACTTGAATGAATGGGAGCCAGGAGGCTGACCCCTCAAGACCACTGAGAAAGGGGGAGGTGAAGGCATCTGGAGAGAAGTGTGGAAGACTCCGCAGAGCCGTCCCGAGGGACGGGGCAACTCGGGCCTAACCCAGGCCCAGTTCGGGTCAGTGTCAGGGCCCACAGCGTGCTTATCAGATGGTAGAGGAAGGCAGCAGGAGCACAGGTGGCAAGGGACCTTGGAGTCTAGGTGGGTAAAGAGAGCAAAACGCGATGAAGACAGACACGAAGGGCTGTGGGTATCAGGCTCGCCCCACCTGCAGGAGGCTGACTCCCTGTGCCCACGGCCTGCCCGCAGCCGGACAGAACCTTGCATCTCGGCTGCAAATTCCACCAGCAGGTGCCTGGGCGCCCTCCCATCCCGTCAGCACTGCTCGAGTGGGATCTGCAGCTTCTGGCATACTCAGTGGCTTCAGCTGGGAGGGGCAGATAAACACTGCAGAAAATCACTTACTTGCATCCATGACTCTTCCAGATTCTTTAAATTATCTCACTTAGCCATTAAATTATTTTGGTTAGACACTAATTGTATTCTCCCATTAGCAAAGTGGAAGGTTTAACTTTTTGCATTTCGTAAGCTTGGAAAAAAATACAGTTCTTAAATCTCTTAGTTAGGTTGTTAAAATTCAGAATTTAAAAAAAAAAAAGCCTACTGAAAAAAAAAAATTCCCCAGACTGGAGAATATGTACAGTGTTCAACAAATCCTCAAAAGCCTCTCCAGGCCATGAAGGCTGTGGACAGTGGCTTGCCCCCGTGGGCCACCTCTGCTTGGTGGCTCCCAAACCCGGTGCCTCTGGCCAGCCTGGCCTGTCATGCCTTAGATCCCGGCATGCCTCGTGCCAGAGTCCAGGCTGCCCCTGAAACGTCTTCATCCAAGTCTTCCATTCATTGACTTTGCTGCATCATTTGACTCTTTTTTCGAAACGACACTTTTTTCTCTGACGGTGCTCTCCTGGCTTTGTTCTCTTATTCACCCCCTCTCAGCCTTTTTCTGCCCTTTCCTTGAGTACTGCTTTCTTCTCAGCTCTGGTTTAGACTTTTGTATTCCTTATTCCACTTGTCCCTCACAGGCAATCACTTTCACACCCATTGCTTCAACTCATCTGCATGTGGAAGCCTAGAACTTTCCTTGGAACCTATCATTCTGTTAGAATATCCTACATGGGCCTCAGTGTCTCTGAAATGAACCTCTTTTTTTTTCACTTGCACATCTATTTCCTTCTAAAGTTTTACCGTGACTACCAATATGCCAGTCCGACCAGCCAGCTCATCACCATCCTGCAGCCTGGAGCCTGCAGCCTGGAGCCTGGAGCCTTGGCAACACTCATTCCCAGCTCCTTGGGTTGGGGCTCTCTAAATGCCTCTTAGATGTAGCCTCTCTCTTCCCCAGGGCCTGTCCTCAGCTCAGGAATCTGTCAGCCCTTGCCCAGATTGTTCCCATGGCCTCCTAGAACTTTTCTCTCCTGATTTTGCTCCTCTCTGAACTATTCTTCATGTTACAGTCAAGTTAATTTCTAAGACAACACAATAAATCCGTGTTAACACTGCTTAATATGTCATGGATTCTCCGTATTTACAGGATAAAAATCCAAACTCTTTAGAATGGAATATATTTTACAGCAGTGCATCTGTTTGCAAAGAACATAAACGGAGTGTCTCTAAAAGGGGTGTTTATTAAAGTCTACAGAGCCATCTTACGGCACACGAAGCAGGAGGTGCACCCCCAGTGCCCCGCTCACAGCTCGCGAGGTCTCGTCTCTGCTTTCCCGGAGTGCCTCTGTTTCTCTCTGCAGACCTGCCCAGCTCTCCCTCAGGAGGTGGGGAAGGGCTGCCTCAGCCCCTGCTCTCAGTACCTCTGCTCACACATCTATCACACACCAATCGGACCTTTACTTCATATTTGGGAAGACAAGTCTTATGCTTGTTTCAGCCAAGTGTATGGTTAGATTCCTCCAAGATCACAGAACCAACTCTTGTCCAATCAGCTCCAGCCAGGGCCAGGCATGGACAGGCAGGGACAGGCACGGACAGGCAGGGCCAGGCATGGACAGGCAGGGTCAGGCAGGGCCAGGCATGGACAGGCAGGGCCAGGCAGGGCCAGGCATGGACAGGCATTCTGACTTGGCCCACATCTCCAGCAAGGTTGTGAATCATGGGCAGGCCCCATAAAAGGCATGTCTTGGGAAGGTGCCCCCAAATTCGAGTACATTGCACCAAGCAGAGCCTTTATTACCCTCTCACCATGACCCCACCTCCCAGCCTTTCAGCCTGAGCCCTGCCTCTAGCTCTCCCTCTCTGTACACAGTCCTGCTGTGTCCTGGGTTCCCCACATATTTCCACTCTCGTTCACATTTCCATGTGCTATTTATCTGCTTAGACTACTTTCTCCTCTCTCCAAAGCTACCCTCAAACCCCAGGAATCATATACCTGACAAACTACTAGTTGTCCTTTAAAATTCTGCATAAATGTCACCTTCCCTTTAAACATCCCTTAAAATCCACCCCCTAGAATTAGGCGTTCCATCTCAAGGATCCCATCATGCTTTAAACATCCTCCAGTCGTACTTAAATGCACTGAATTGACGTCATTTATTCCCATCTCTCTTCTTAAGGAAGAACATCCCCTTTGAAAAATATTTTTTTAATCGACACAAAATATTCATGGGATACATGGTGTTGTTTTGACATGTACACTTACAGTGGTCACATCAGGGTAATTAACATATTTATCATCTCAAACATGTGTCATTTCTCTGTGTTGGGAACATTCAGCATTCTCCTCCTAGCTGTTTGAAAGTGTGTCATACAGTGTTTGCTAACTATAGTCACCCTGCAGTGCTAGGGAACACTAGAACTACTCCTTCCATCTAGCTGTAATTCTGTATCCTTTACAAAATGTCTGTCTCCCTTTTCCCTTCCCCCTCCCAGCCTCTAAGACCCTCTAAAGAATGTCTCTTTAAATAGCAAGGTCCATATTTCCTTGCTACTGCTAACGCACCAAGCACAGCTCTTGAGACACAATGAGCCTCAAATCTGAGTGGGAAATAAGAGACGCGAAGAGAATGCAGAGGGCCAAGGAGAGCTGTGGTGCAGCAGACCTGTTCTCCATATTTTCAGAATCAAACCCTCACTGTCTGTGTGCGTGCACAGTGTGCCTCTTTGGGGGCGGAGGTGTTGGTCTAAAGTAAATGTCTGGCTGGTGGATGGCTTTTGAGCTGCCCTCCCCTCTCCTGCCAGGCTGGCCATTTTCGCCACCCCTCTGTCTCCCCTTTGATTCATTCTGCAAGACCTCGGTGTATCACATCCACTGAGAGACGTCTGCACTCCGACTTGAAAGAAGACTTCTTGGCTGCAGAGAAAATACCCTTTCTTTCAAGATTCCCATAGCAACGCCTCTGCT
This sequence comes from Cacajao melanocephalus, assembly GCA_963573385.1. Taxonomy (NCBI): domain Eukaryota; kingdom Metazoa; phylum Chordata; class Mammalia; order Primates; family Pitheciidae; genus Cacajao; species Cacajao melanocephalus. The sequence continues at coordinate 1,300 of CAUYLG010053332.1, read as the reverse complement.
GTTTATTTTTCTGAAATTCCGTCTTGTCTGACATCCTGAAGCACTGGCTTTACCTTCAGTGCCTGTGAATTCCGTGGTTCCTGGTGGGTTTGCATCAGACTAAGCTTGAGGGCAGGGACCAAAGTTACGTTGTGTGACACTATATTATCACATCCTAGCATTGAGCCCGACAGATAGCAATCAACCAAAAAATGCTATCTGTTGTTTTTATTATACTTGCACAATTTCCAGCAACATTCAGGTTTTGTGCCTTCCCCTGCTCTCCTACCATCACTAACTACCACTTTCCTGCATTTCTCACTACTCAGGCATCCAACAGGCACATATATCCAAAGAAAGATCAGTACCTGACCCAAAACACTTTCAACCAAAGAAAAAAGTAACACAGTGATGACTACGTGGAATAGAGACATCCCGACACCAGCATTCAGGAGGTCCTCCGGTTCAAAAACCACATTTGATGTTGGTCCTCCTGGGACCCTCTCACGTGATAGCCGGTTCCCTGCAATTCACTGTGCGCTGGCAACATTCGAATTGAATTTTGTTCTTTCCTGCGCTCTTCCTCTGCTTCTAGTCCTACCGTTTCAGCTCCCTCTGCTGACCCCCTGCTCTGTCTCCTTGCACAGCTGGCCAAGCGGAGAGCAGCCGCTGCTATCTGTGATTTCTATGCTTTTTAAAAGAGCTCCATAACACCGGCTAAGAAGCCTAAAGTTCTGTTGAGGAAGGTTTTTGTCTAAATCCGTTCAGGTTACTATAACAAAAATACCCTAGACCGCAGGGCTTATATCAACCAGCCTTCACTTCTCACAGTTCTGGAGGTTAGGATGTCCAAGAGTGAGGTGGGGCAGACGCAGTGTCTGCTGAGGGCCCGCTTCCTGCTGCATAGACAGCTGTCCTCTGGCTGTGTGCTCACGTGGCAGGAGGGAGAAATCTCCCCGGCTCTCTTATAAGGACACGAATTCCATTCATGGGGGCTTGTCCATGACATAATCAACTCGCAAAGGCCCTTAGGGTTTCAAAATATGAATTTGGGGTGACACAAATATTCAGTCCATAGCAGTCCTGTTTCTCATTTTTGTGTCACCATTGCTGTTTCCCTGGAGCATGACAGATTTGTCTCTGTGAACCAGTGTTCCTTTCAACAATCAGCCCACACCATTAGGTTGAACACTGTACACAATGTCAAGAAATAGCAGAGAGCCGGGCGAGGTGGCTCACACCTGTGATCCCAGAACTTTGGGAGGCTGAGGCAGGTGGATCACCTGAGGTCGTGAGTTTGAGACCAGCCTGACCAACATGG
>CAUYLG010053331.1:0-20268 GCA_963573385.1 Cacajao melanocephalus | reverse complement strand
TTTTTGTATTTTTAGTAGAGACAGGGTTTCACCATGTTGGCCAGGATGGTCTCGATCTCTTGACCTTGTGATCCACCCGCCTCGGCCTCCCAAAGTGCTGGGATTACAGGTGTGAGCCACCGCGCCCAGCCAGAAAGTAATTTTTAAGGCAGCAAATTTCTGCCTCGAATCTCATAATAAAAATCTCACACACATTCACTGCACAAATCTTAAAAGCTCTAAGCTCACAGAATAATTTTGAAAAAGTAAGTAAAAAAAATTAATTTGAGCTCAGATGTCATTACCACAAACTTGAAGTATAAAAACAAAGTGCAAACATACCTAAATAGGAAATAGAAATTACAAACATTATAGAAACAAATCATATAATACAAATAAAAAGTGAACAGAAAGTTACTGTTTAAAAGATAAATTTTTTCAACTGCTTTCACTAAATTGAATCTGGTATCTGGCTTTCTTCTTCATTGAGCATAAATATAAAAGTTAGAATTATTTTATGAGTGACCTAATGTTTATTCTTCAGTACTTTGGTTTTTAAATTTATTGCAAATTCCTCTGTATTTAGAAAATTGTTATTTTTCCACGTGTTAACTCCTTACACAAAATGACTTTTTCTATCCACAAAATGTATTATGAATATACTTACTTTACTGACCTTTTTAATGCAAATATCTAAATAACTGTTGCCTCTATTTTATAGGTATACACATGCCTGTGATCATGAGTCTGGCTCGAAACCAATTTATAGCAAATCATCCATTTCTGTTTATTATGAAGCATAACCCAACAGGTACCTTTTTTGAGAATTCTTTGGGGGAACTGATTGTGTTAAGCAGAACTAGTTCCAGTTTCTAATTGGAATGTACATATCTGAAGTCATGTGTTCTTTCAATGGATATTTGTTAAGTGCATTTTATGTACCAGGTATAGTATTTTAAGAGATGACAGGGGCCTAAAATAGGGTGGTGGTAATAATAGCTGCCATCATGGCTACTATATGTGGTAGCCATTTTATATAACTATCACTAAAACTAAAACCACTCCAAAAAATTAGACATTTGACAAATAAAGACACAAAAGCTCAGAGAAAGATTGAATAGTTTATCTCAGGTTATATAACTTGAAAATGTCAAAGTGGGAATGCAGGTCAACTGTTTATAGTGGTACCTCAGGGATGGAAACTGAGAGGTGTGGAGTTGCGAAAGAATTCAGAGATGGATGTGATGAAAACAATAAGTGACTAGTATAGGTTCTGAGAGGAAGGGAAGTCTAAGGTAATTTCAAATCTCCAATTTGGGCAACTGGGGAAAGATGATGGAGTTTGGAAAAAAGTAAGTGTAGAAGTAGCAGACTGGATTGGCATTGGGCACAGTGTCAACACAGGGAAATCCAGATTGTCTGGATAGATGCTGCAGCACTTTCTCTTGTGCATAAGAGAAGCCAGAAGTGTGAATACAGTGGGAAAATTGTCAGATTTATGTTTAGGATCGCTCTGCAGTCATACTGCTCATGTGAGAGCTACCATGGGATAGCAGAAATTATATTTTACTCATCTCTGTGTTCAGCCCAATATTTGCCAAAGTGCCTTGCACATAATATCAGTTTACCTACAAACTGAGGATGTAAAATTGGGTTGGGCTCAAGTTCCAGCCGAATTCACTATCAGTTGTGAAACGAGTTGCTTGTCTTTTCTAAGCCACACTTTCCCTATATCTTATTTGAACATAATAGTAGTAATACTCAGGCTGGGTGTGGTGGCTCACGCCTGTAATCCCAAGACTTTGGGAGGCCGAGGCGGGTGGATCACAAGGTCAGGAGTTGGAGACTATCCTAGCTAACATGGTGAAACCCTGTCTCTACTAAAAATACAAAAAATTACCTTGGCTTGGTGGCACACACCTGTAGTCCCAGCTACTAGCTACTCAGGAGACTGAGGCAGGAGAATCACTTGAATCCCAGAGGCAGGGGTTACAGTAAACGAGATCGGGCCACTGCACTCCAGGCTGAGAGCGAGACTTCCGTCTAAAAAAACAAAAAAAAAGTAGTACTCATGTCATAGAGTTAAATAGAAGACTTTTGGAAACCTGTAACACTGTGCCTGGCACATACTAAGTGTTCATTATGAATAAATTAATAAATATGAATGAGCGAGTGAATAAAAGAAAAAAGGAAAGTGAAGAAGTATAAAGTCATTTACAGGAAGAAGAGACATAGTTAATCACAGAATCTGAATCTGTTAGGTTAACTAGGATACTGATATTATTGGCCCAGTAAGGGATACATCACTCTTTTTGGGCTCAACGAAACTAATGCTGAGTGACCCTTCTGAAAGTCATATCTTAAAAACAATGAAACAGTTTTAGAATTGATGAGAGTGCATTAACACAACTTCAATTGTGGTAATGGATGTGTCAGTGTTCAAATGTATTCTAAGTATGTCATTTGATCTATATGTCTAACTTTTGGATAATTCTGATTTGTTACAATTAATATATAATTATGTACCATGGAGACAGAAAGAAAAAAAGCTGCATTGAGCATCAGTGCACAAGTAAATCATGGCATTTAGAATAATTATATTTGACCCTATTTTCTAAGTTGATGACTTGTTATATGCTAAGGCCAAGTAACGGTTATCAGTAAAATAGAAGTAAAAATTCAAAACCCAAAATAACCTACTTATTTATTTATTTGTGATAATGCTTAACTAGCAGATCTTAATGACAGTTTGAACTGTTTTATGTTCTCTATTGTAATGAGACTTTCTAAACTAGGGTTACTCTTTTAAAGTATTGTTTAAAATAAACGGCCACTCATTTATCAGGGACTGTCCATTGTTGCTGTATAAGATGTAGAAAGAGCTGTTATCTTAACACAATACATATTTAGTGATTTATCAATTTTTCTCTCACAAATGAGCTCAAGAAATCATTGAGATTAATGAAGATAGTGATTTAGCATTACCATAGTGAACTATTAAATGGCTTCATGGTGTACATAAAATGTGTTCTGTTGATGATTTCTGAAGTTTGAGGTTGAATGATTTTAGGTTTAGTACAATCAATTTTTATATAGCCTGGAAATTTTCTTTTAGCTAAACAGTCCTTTTGCTCAAAATGTACACATTATTTGGATTTTCCTATCAGATGAGTTTTATATTGCAGTATATTCACCTAAAGCCCTTACTAAGCTAAACTTCTAGGACAATAAAGCACCTTTTAAAGGTTGAGGATATAGGCCAACTTTATAAGTTTTGAGAAGAAAATTGTGAAAGATGCTCATGAAAGTTACCATTCCTGAAAAAAATAGTGAATTATGATTTTGAAATTGACGGGTCTCCAGACATAATGAAAGTTATTGCATTTAGAACTCTTTGGGGTCATGTGTTGAGGGCAGAAGCAGATTGAAGAACATTCATTAAGAATTTTTTTTCTAGCCATTAGCTTGGTAGTGCTATTGTATTGTAGTATTAGAAGGTAAAATTTGCTTCCATCTGATGAAGATGTATAAATATATTGATTAAATATAGAGGACATTTATTTAAGAAGAGGGCATGAAGATAAAAAAAACATTTTTGCTTCAGTCTGCCTCTGAATTCTTTTCTATTATGTCAAGGGAGATTTTACTAATCTGCCCAATTTTGTAGTGAGTAGATTGATGATGGCATGAAGACTCAATTCAAAATGTGAGTCTTCTTGGAAAAAGAAACAGCTTGAAAAGGCTGGAACTAAAACAGTTTGAAAAGGCTGGACTTTTATGTAATATTCTACACTTCTAGGTATTTAAAATTTTAAGATATTGTCTTCAACTATAAGTTAGTGTTTGTAAAAGTTACTTTAACATTTTTCCAAACAAACTATTCTGATGTACATTTTAATGCCATAGTGTTATGGCATTAGTATTATGAATATAAAGGAGTCACTGCTTATTCCTATTGTGACTAAATTTAATATATATTCTGGGAAATGTATTTATGTATCTTTATCTACCTGAAATATTAGGGTATTTTCTTTGTTCCAGAATTATTTTAATATTTTGAAACAAAACATTGTTAACTATAATTATTCATAATAAAAAGTAAAATCTGCTGGAGTTTATGTCTGTTTCCATGTTATTATTTCTTCAAAGAGTGTGTCTTTGGATTGAATAGTAGAGTTAATAAAAAAGGGCTGTCCCACAATTATTTCAACTACATTTAAATATCATTTTCATTAGCTTTAAAATTATGCAAAACTCATCACCTTTGAAATTAACCTTTATTACATCTGAGCATAAGGAACTTAAGGCAACATTTGACATTGATTCATTCAGGCCACTTCTCTTAACCCAGTTGAAAAGAAAGGTGAATAGATTTTAGTACATTATTCTTTCTGTTTTGTTCTTTAGTTCTTAGTTCCTTTTCACTTGCAAACACAGAATGGCTGAAAACAGGTATTTGCACTTATGCCATATACTGTATTAGTTTGGTGAAGATTTGAAAGTAGTAGAGATATAAAAATACTGTCTTTGGCAGTAAAGTAAGCTTTGATTTGGAGCTGAAGGAGGAGAACTGTGAAGTTGCACTTTTAACCCTGAAGACTTACATTACATGCATAAAATGGTGACTGTTAATGCCTTAAATTTAAAACTCTACCATGCTCATCACCATTTTGTTATGCTATGTTCGCTGGACTGGGTCTCTATATTTAGAAGAACACCTCTCTGTCACTTTATTTTTGCTTCCCTCTGTGAAAAACAGGATTAATGCATTTTCCATGACAAGCTGTAGTGGGTGTTGATTTACTTCATAAATGACCAGAAAATGATTAATAATGATATAATTATGAATTTGAGACAAAGGAGAAGGATTTACTATTAGACACTGCCTATTTATCTTACAGAGAAAGACTGATAAATATTAAGAAAAACTAATTATTGTCAGTTGTTTTCTCCAGATATTACCAAAGTATATTTGTTTTTTTTCCCTAGAATCAATTTTGTTTATGGGAAGAGTGACGAATCCTGACACCCAAGAGATGAAAGGAAGAGATTTAGATTCACTGTGAATGAAAAGCACAGCCTCAGAATAAATGGTGATTTCTGGAAAATAGTTGATTGGCAAAATATCATCATCTTGACAATATTTGCTCTACATCTTATTTCTTTTCTGTTTTAAACTGTGCCTGTAATAATAGAGATCTGTCTTGATGAATAAGTAAATTTAGGTATGCATTTGTTTCTGTTCTTTCTGTATGTTTTAGAAAGTCTATATGGATCTAAAGCAGTCAGTTTATATAAAATATTACCATTTATAAGTTAGAATAATCCTTTCTATAATATCTTAAATATCAAATTCTTGTCTTAGACATCAAATTCATTATATCCTAAAATACTGGACTATTAGACTCCGGCATAGCATCATTATCTAGCCATGGGGAAGTAAGATCAAGAGACCGCGGTTGTGGTACATGCCTCTCTGGGGTATCACTTAAGACACAGAGATCCAGTATTCCTGGCAGTAGAGGAGCTCTGGGTATTTTACTAATCTTAACTTGTTATTTGACATAGTACATTTAATATTTATCTTGTTTCAGTTCCTTTTGGAACATACCAATTTTTTTCCTACTGATTTACAGTTTAAAAACATACACAAAGTAGAAATGCTGAGCACTTTTGTAAAGGATTCTTCATTTTGTAGGTGAAAGTGGCAGCTTAATTAGTATGACTCAGGAAGCTGACCTTCCACAATTTTACAATACTGAGCCAAGGAAGTGTTAGAGTCAAGATTGTGTTCTATAAAGATTAAATGCAGATCCCTTCCCATGAATACTCTGAAACATCACATCTAAATATCAAAAACTAAGACTACATTCTAGTATTACTTTATGTAGCATGTTTCACAGTTTTCCATTTTCAAGCTAATGATGTAAAATGCCTTTTTGTTTGTCTTGGCAATTTTGGCAGAGAGCTTAATAATAATGGCTACACCTCACTGAGCCCTAATTGTGTGTTGGGCTCACTGAAGTAAGCACTTTTTACACTATGTTAAATGGACTAAAATTTTTATGAAAGTGTTACCTCACTTCCTGATAAAGAAACTAAGACTCAAAAAAGTTATATAAATTAGTTAAAGACACATAACCAATAAATATGGTGAGTAGATTTGAATTCAGAACGACTTGAGCTAGAAGTCTGTGACCTTAATTACTAAGTTATATTCCCTTTGCAGGGAAGGAAAAAGTAATTTTCTTCTAATTCTCATAGTTTTGACCTAGTATCCCCAGAGACAAGACAGCCAAGTGTGGTGGCTCACATCTGTAATCTCAGCACTTTGAGATGCTTAGGTGGGAGGATCACTTGAGTCCAGGAGGTTAAGGCTGCAGTGAACTATGATTATGCTACTGTACTGTAGCCTGGACAACAGAGTGAGACTTAATCTCAAAAAAAAACAAAAGATTAACAAGAGAAAAAAAGACATTTTTTAACATGTATACCACATGTACGCATAGAAGATACCCAGGGGAAAATGAGTAAATTTCAAAGAAGTGGCTTAGAACTCTGGCTTACATAGCATCTTTGTCAAAGAACAACATGTTTCTGAAGAAATGACAAAGGAAAAGGACCTTGGATTTATAAGGGCAGTAAATTGTAGAAAGGCAAATATATGGTAGATAAAGGCTATTTTGTAAAATTTGTTGTGTAGATTCCTGTGGTGATATCTCCAGGATGATAAGAGTCTTAAGTCATCTTCAGTGATCAAACTCTGTCCTACTTGGCAGAAAGAGGGGAAGGATAAGTTGGGGGAGGGCAAATAACTTTTCCTGTATCTACTTATTTTCAGTTGCCTTTAGCTCAAAATAATCCTTATGCCAAAGTGGCATCTTTTGGGGTGCCAGATTCTGCTGCCCTTCCACTTCTACTTTGGTCTTCAAAGACTAGGTATCCATCTACAGCAAAACCTACAGCAATACTCAAGACATTATGAAGCCAATTTTAGAATGAATTGTGATTGCTTAAAAATCATAACATAATTGAAAGGAATGTTCATTCCTCTACTTTCATTTTGAGTTTACTTATATATAGCACAGGAAATACTAATCTACATGTTAGTGATACACATTTGGGGCATAAATTCCTCACAACATATCTGTTTTAAAAATATGAGTCTTTGATTCAGGAATGAGAGAATAATGAGTTAAGAGGATAGCAGTTGTAGTCAGGTGTGGTCCAGATTCCTGTTTCTCTTGGGTTGCCTGAATTCTTCTGATCCTTTTTCATGCATTATATGTCATGCTCTGGGGATTCATTCATTCATTTCACAAATATTAATTGTTCTTTGACCATGTTCCACATACTTTTCTAAGCACAAGGGATATATTAGTGAGCAAATCTGTCAAGGTCCTTGTCTTCCTGGAGCTGACATTTTACTGGTGACAGTAAACCAGTGAACAAATGCAAAAACAGGTTAATTTCAAATGGCAATAACTGATGACACTAATAAAACAAAATAGGAAAATAAGAGGAATTTCAATAGTTGAGATAATAAGGTGACTACCCAAGTTTCACTTTAAGTGCATGTTTTTACAATATGTTCCTAATGTATTTGTTTCCTTTAATAAGATTTGCTAAAAGTCTGCCTCGAGTTCCCTACTGAGGATCCTGAAAACGTTATACAGAAGTTGGGTAATTTTTTTTTCTGATTTCATGTTCTTCCAGTTTCTGTTATTGGGCTTAAAAGTGGGAGCGCCTTCCATATGCTCTTTATGGAAGAATGAGTAGCCCTCTGGTGTGGATTCCAGCTAAAAAACGCCCTTTTCTACCCTGTTTTGGGAATACAGTTGCCAAACCGCTTCTAAAATTAAAACACTTAATCTTTACCTTCAATTGCAAGTAACTCAGTAGTTATTAAAAGTTCATATCACAAAGGTTACAAGTGTCCAGAATACATTTACAAAACATAAATCTATTTATGAAGGAAAATAAGTATGAGATAATTTTCTTTGCTAAACTATACAAAATCTGTAGGATTTGCAACAGTCCATAATCAACGTGGGATAAAATTACTGTCAAATTAACACCCCTTGTAAAAGTCTAGTACATCATATATATTGGAAATATTTTTATTCCTCACGGGGGCAAAATAATTACTAGAATAGTATTTCTGTTGGAAACTTTGAAATCAGTTTTCATTGACTTCACGTAGCTATAATTCTTGGCATATTCTAGAAGAGCTGTTACTGGACTGAACTTGGGTCTGCCTGCCTGGCACAGCAAGGCCAAACAATGACGTGGGGATTTACAATAAGAAAATGAGGCATTTATTGCAGGGCGGCAGGCAAGGAGAATCAGGCAGCTCATGCTTAAGATCTGAAGTATCTAGTGGCTTAACTATAAGGCTTTTTAAAGGCAGGGAGACAGAGTTTACAGGCAAAGCCATACATCGATACATGGAGGCTATACATTGGTTTGGCGTGAAAAGGTGGGACATATTGAAGCGGGTGAGAGGGGAGGGTGGCATGGCCCACAGATCAGAGGTAGATTCAGATATTTTCTGATTTATTATTGGTTTGGATTTGTCTAAAATTTTGGGTCAGCAGAAAGGAGAGTTGAGCTCTGGCCTGTGAGCAAAATTTCCTTCAATCTCTTCAGGAAGAAATTAAAACAAAGAATGACAGAGTGTAGCCCTCAGTTCCCCCTTATCTGAGATCTATGTGCCAGCAGATGGCTTTCCATGTTGTGAAGGGTCCGGGTTTCTGAAAAACAACTCAGAGACATATGTGAAGATTTCATCTTTAGTTTCTATAAAGAACCAAACACTGGCTCTAGCTTCCTTGGCTATTGTTTTAAGGTATTACTGCATTCTTGCTTATCAGGTTGCTCATTTATTTCTCAGGGCTAGGTTGGTGGTTGGAATTTCCCCTGAAGGAACTCGAGATTTTTCTTTATTTCCATGCTTTTGGGGTGGTAGGCCCCTAGGAGAGATCCCTGTTCCTTCTCAGTCTGCCACATCAGGTGGTACAACTGAAAGGCCAAAGACCTGAGAAAAGGAACAATTTCTTTCGTTGGAGAGGCTTATAAAATTCTCTTGAATGGTAATAATGACCTGGAAACCTTCAAAGGTACGGAGAAAACTTTAGGCAGGTTTCATTAAAGGTCTGTGCCTTGGATGTCTGGAAATAAGATACTTCCTCACTGTGTAGCCTTATGCCATTGAAGCATACTCTGTGAAGGACCAACCCCCTGGGCCATGGATCAGCCTGAGTCTGACTACATGCATTTGGTAGAAGTGTGGGTCTACTTAATTTGCTTTCTTGCAAGAGCATTTTACTCTGTGATTCCTGCCCCCCCAGGACCCCCTATTTTCATGGTTTCTCTGATAATCTCTAAATCTGAAGCTTAAAATCAAAATGTCAATAATCCAGTTCCTTTTGCCTTTTGATCCCTCAAGTGACCACCCTGATGATATAAAGGAATTGAAAGATATTTTTCACTGTCCAACATTATAATTTTTGGCTTGTCACATCAATTCTCTGCAGCTTCAATGGCCTCACCTATAAAATGAAGGGTTGGTTGGACGAATCCTATTTCAAGTCTTTATTCCAAAGTTCTATGTTGGCAACTCTTGGGCTTCTCCTCAAAGATACATCTTTGAAATAATGTCTTCTGAGTCTTTATTGTCTATAAGCAGTTATTTTACACAAAACAAAAATAAATTCCAGATGTACTTCTCACAAGGATCTTGATCTATTATGTTCTTTATTAATAGTTGTCCCTTTATAGGTTTGAGATTTATTTTTTAAAACAGCATATATATATATATGCAGGTTTGTAACTGGGTTTTTTCTTGGGGTATTGGTGAGGCACAGCTCCCCTGAGAGGGGAGCTTTGTATACATACAAAGACAAAGCTGTATTTGTCTTCCAAATACAGCTTACAGGGTCGCCTTGTATACATATATACAATTTTACTTTTGTGTCAGAGACCTACATCTAGTAAAGATTTTTGACTGCCATTTTGCAATGTAGAGCTGTTGCTGGGCAGTGGTGGCCTCACTAGGAAATTCTATTTATCTACCCTTGCCTTTACCCAAGTGGAGCCTTATAATTGGTTCTCATCAATGGAATATAGTAGAGATGAGTGTGTCACTTGTGAGCCCAAATGATTAAGAAACAAGTGTGCCTCCCTAACTGTTCCCCTCTCTGGTAGCAACTTGATGCCAATGCTCAAGGTGACCCTGTAAGCCATATTTAGAAGATGACAGAGCTTCTATTAGTTCTGTGTGTCACAAACCCCTATGCAGCTTTGGCTAAAACAAACCAGTCATACTGAGGGAATGTATTCTCTTACTGGGTTCAAAAGGGGGCGTAGTTTTAAGGGCAAGAATTTCCCAGCGCCATGCCCTCCTCCCATCTCTCTCCATCCGGGAGATTTAATGGTTTATGTTTGAATTTTGCGGTGAGGGGAAGAAACTAAAAGTCAATCACCCCAGCGGAAGTTCTAAGGAACTCCTTTCATTGGCCCAGGGTCTTAGAGAAGGTGGGGGTTCCTCCCAGGATAAAGGTCGGTGTCCACACACCTGGCCGGATTTCCCCTCCGGAATCCCCTTCCACACTTCTCATGGAAGCTTTTTTCTTCTCTTTTTTTTTTTTCTCTTTATCTAAACAAAATCACCTTTCTGCCACACTTCTTGAGTCCAATATTTACTTTTACAAGTGTACGGCACACCTGCAGTGGTCCCATCACTTATTCTTAAGAGATCAGAGACCAAGAACCCACGGCATCCTCTCAGGGGAGCTGTGCCTCACCAACACCCCAAGAAAAAACCCAGTTACAAACCTGCATTGGACTTTAATCTGAGAAAGTTATATTTTCATTGGTATTTTAGGGGTTGTTTTGGTGACAGTAGTGATGTTAACTTGGTATCTTAAACGGGGGTTCTATACCCGAATGCAAAATATGTGTCATAATTTGAAGTTGGACAGCCACAAGAACAAAAGCAAAGAAATAGTAGGCTAGAAGGCAAGTCAGCTTATGTAGTTATGGAGATACTTGGTAATATTGTTGCCTGTGATAATCTGGAAAGCACACCATGTGAATACTGACCCAGTATCCAGCCAGAGACTACATTTCCCATCTCCCTTGAACCTGGTGGACTACTTGACCAGTTCTCACCAATGAAGTATAAGTAGAAATAATATTTGTTATTTCCAGCTGTGGTGGTTAGAAAGAGAATCTGCCTGCTTTTCTTTGTCTTTTGTCCATTCTATTAGCTGAGTTTCAGCATTAAGGGTGATCATGGAAGCCCTGTTCGGAAGATAGCAGAGGCTGCACTAGCCATGGTCCCTGAATGAGTGCATGGATGACATCCCATCCTATTCTCTGCGTCACTACCACTGATTGGGGGGATTTCAGCAAGAAATACACTGTATGGTGTTAGGCTATAGGAACTAGATAGTTAGTGCTCATATTAGTAATAAAACTGTGTCATCAATACATATTTTAAATAGATTAGCATATATTGTATGTTATCCTAGTTCTTGATGCAGGAAAACGAAGTTCTAGAATGCTTGTTAAATTTGCCTAATTCTGTGAAAGAAGATCAGGAATGGTATTCCAGTGCATTTTCCTATGCAAATTGCTCAGCTCCATGATAATGATGTATCTGCATCAAAAGAGAAGAAGTAACACAACACAGAAAGCCCACTAATGGGATGCTTTGCTGGCTACCACACAGGTCTCATGGTTGAAATTATTTCCATAATAAAAAAGAAGCCTTTATCTTCTCATTTCTCTCTCTCTCTCTCCCCCTCCCTCTTTCTGCTCATCCCTCTCTCTCACTCTCCCTCTCTCTCTCTCTCTCTCCCTGTCTCTATATGTGTGTTGGAAAGCGAAGTGACATCTTTTAAAAATGTTTATCTTGAACAAATTTTTGATTAATATTTTGCAAGGAATGAAGACATTGCCTTCCATTGATATTTAAAAGCATGTGCTTAGTGCTCCACAGAAAATTACAGAAGAAAAGCTGATCTGAGCAAGTTCTCAACTGGCATATGTGGAGACCAAAACAGATTTTCTGTTAGATTATATTTACATATTAGATTTGAATTATTTGGTGTGTCATGGTTTGTATCACATTACACATATTCTTATATCCATGAAAACATACAGAGCAAAATTTCTGCAATAAGCTTCCTGTTTAATAATTAAAAATACCTAATGTTTAGAGAGATCTTACCATTTCTGAGTAATATATACGGTTTCTGACATAAACCTCACATATCTGTCACCCTTTATAAAATAAGGAGATTCATTTTCCACAAGGCTAAGGAATTTTGCTGCAGGACAAATGGTAGAATTGGTAGTTGAACTCTGGTTCTTTGACTCGAGATCTCATCTCCAATGACCAAGCCAGTAATTCTCACACTTTGCTGTGTATCAGAGTCACCTGGAGGCTTGCAACATGATGAAACCCCATCTCTACTAAAAAAAAATACAAAAATTAGCTGGGCGTGGTGGCGGGCACCTGTAACGTCAGCTACTCAGGAGACTGAGGCAGGGAGAATTGCTGGAACCCAGGAGGCTGAGTTTGCAGAGACTGGAGATGGTGCCACTGCACTCCAGCCTGCTAGATGACAGAGCAAGGCTGTGTCTCAAAAATGAACAAATAAATAGATCGATAAATAAATATTTAAAAAACAAAAAACAAAATACCTACAGATTGCTATTCCCCAATCCCCACATTTCTCACTTGGCAGCTCTGGGATGTGTCCAAAGAATCTGCCTTTCTGAAAAGTTTCTAGGAGAGATGCTTGTGCTACTGGTTTGGGAACCACACTTTGAGAACGACTGAAATGAGGTATAGTGCTTCTCTTGTCTGACCACATACATATATTTTTGCTATACTCAGAATGAGCTAATAATCAATGATAGAAAAAAAAGCCACAGAGTACAAAATTTAATGAAAAAAATTTAATTATAAAAGATAACTTTAAAAATCTATATGAGGCCAGATATGGTTGCTCATGCCTGTAATCCCAGCATTTTGGGAGGCCTAGGTGAGAGGATTGCTTGAGTCTGGGACTTTGAAATTGGCCTGTGCAACATAGTGAGACCTTGTCTCTACCAAAAAAAAAAAAAAAAACAAAACCCGAAAATTATCCAGGTGTGGTGTTTCACATGTATAGTTCCAGCTGTTTGGGAATCTGAAGTGAGAGAATTGCTTGATCCTGGGAAGCTGAGGCTGCAGTGAACCATGTTTGTATCAATGCACTCTGGTCTGAGCAATAGAATGAAATTGTGTCTCAAAACAAATCCATGTGAAAGAAGGTAAATAAATTATAAAGATGATGATTACTCATTGCATGAAGAATAAATGCAAGACTCTTTATTCAATATTGAAAGCCTTCTGTAATTTTATCCCACATTTCTAGACCTAGCCTTTACTCATCTGTGCTTGGTATACCACACCCCCCCAATCTCCCACGTTGGGTGACTGTTTAAGCTGCTTCCTCTGCCTTGGAATGTTTTTTCTTCCCCATTCTGCAACATTTTTCTGTCAAAACTCTAATTTTGCTTCAAGACCTAATTTAAATATTTTCTTTCCAAATAAGCCATTCAAGGTGTTCTCAACTTTACTTCTTTTCACTAACACATCCCTCTATTTCATAAGTTATTTGTTTGAGCTGCTCATATCACAATAAGACAAGAATGAATAATATCTTCTTTTTAACTGCATCAAAATGAAGTCTTATTCATCTTTATATTTTTCCATAAGATCTAGAACTCTGATATATCCTAGAAATATTGCTCAGCAGAGGGCTATCAACTTGAAGTTGTCAAAAACAAAATCAGATCAAGTTAGGAAAAACTTGGTTTGTTGTCAAACAGAAAGTATAGATTGTGATCTGGGAGATTTCAAACCATTTGATAAGAGGCTTTCCTTACAGCAATTACAACACAGTATTTACAGCATAAAGGAAAATAACTATTTTTAACTGGTTTTTTTGTGATACACTGTTATACATTAACATTCTTTTTAAGGCAAATAGGGTTGGTTAGTTTCACTGAATCATGCTGATAAGGATGTAAAGCTTATGTTTTGTGTTTATAATTACAGATAGCATTTTTGGGGAATCAGATTGACTTAAATTTTGGTTATGTGGTCCCTTGCAGGGACATGGATGAAGCTGGAAACCATCATCCTCAGCAAACTAACATCACACACCAGGGAATATAACACACCAGGGCAAAAGGAGAGAGAGCATTAGGGCAAATACCTAATGCATGTGGAGCTTAAAACCTAGATGATGGGTTGATAGGTGCTACAAACCACCATAGCACATGTATACCTATGTAACAAACCTACACATTCAGCACGTTTCCCAGAACTTAAAGTAACATTTTTAAAATAAGTAAATAAAAACTTTATTTAGAACAATTTGGGTACATATTTGAGTTATTAGTCTGTATAAGGGCCCCAAAATTATAGATGATTGTGTAAATTAGGGTGTCTTTCAACTGTAACAGTGACTCAAGAAAGTAATCACCAAAATGACTTAAAAAATGGCAAAAGTTTACTTTGTCAAGTAAAAGAAGTCTCAGTACAGTGGTTTGGCAGTTGTCAGAGACTCAGTTCTCTTCAATAACGCTATCCCTATGGTATTGCTTTTGTCCTCATGATCTGAGATGGTCTTTGGACCAGCCATCAAACCAATATTCTAAGAAGCAAGATGAAGGCAGAAGAGAAAGATTCAGTTCGTACCCTTCCTTTAGGAGATTTCAAAACATCCCATACAAAACTTGCCCTTACAACTCATTGGCATTTCCTAGTTACATCATTACTCCTAGATTCGGTGGGGTCCGGGGCGGGGATCTAGACAATGTACAAAGCTGAAAATAATCAGGGTTTATTAACTCAAGAGAATGCAAGAATTGAGATTTGATACACAACATACCAAATAATCTCTTCCATAATATTTAAATCCATACTTTACCAAAGTAAAGAATAGAAGAAATTTTCTAACATTCTTTTCAAGATATAACCATAAAAATGATTTTTTGTATTTCAACCTTGGAATATCATAGGCTATGATATTGTCAAAATTCTAGTCATGCTCTATATTCCCTTGGCTTAAAGTTAATGTTTCACCTATTTGTCAATATTTAGGGAATATTTAGATAATCACAATTTAATGATTTGAATTTTCTTCAACAAAACCATATTCTTTCTTTAGCATAGCACAATTTATCAAGACTTTTTATTCTCAATCTCTTCTAACCTTTTTCTTACAATTTAATTGTTATAAAGGGAAAAACAATATTTCTTAAAGAGTTTTACTACTTTAAGGCAATGTTCTTCAAATCTGGTGAGTGTCATAAGGCTAGAAGGTACTTATTAAAATGCAATATAAAGAGCCTAGAAATAAGGCTGCACAACTACAACAAAGTTGACAAAAGGTAATATCATCCTGGACACAGGAATGGGCAAAGATTTCATGACCAGCTTGATCTTTTCAAGGCTGAAGGTAAAAAATTCACCTATATACCGAACATGATAACATGAAAGGAAAGGATATGATTTGTATGTAAAAGGGTAAAGTCTTGAGAGAACTTCTGGGAACTACTGATCAATTTCTTTTCCCACTGATTATTAAAATCAATATAAATATTTACTTATTTACTTTTACATACATATTGTTTTCATTATGTCTTCATATTAGCTTCATTCCTTGGCAGAAAACAGCAAAAATCTAGACCCCAACCAAGAAAATTTGCTGCATATTCTCTTCCAGCATCCTGTGCAATTCACGCAAACTCTTTCTTTGGTTGTTTCTCCGACCTTTAGCATCACCTTGTAAGTTTGTGCATGACCATAGGGGAGAAAAGGACAAGGAGGTCACTTTAAATATAACGGGAAATACTGAATTTGACATGGAACTAATAATCTCAGAACAGACAGAATATGATTAAATGAGTGCTACTCTGGTGCATTTTCAAGAGATTGTAAAAAGAAATTTTTACTTGATCAAACTATCTAGAGATTATTGAAGAAAGATAATTTGTAAGTTGAAGTATTTGAGCTATCTCAAATATAGCAAATTATGGCATACCATTTTTTTGCTTTACAGATATGTAGAATTCTGTAATTTGATTTTGACTAGATTTTATTATACCAGTAAGTTAGGATAAAAAATATTAACACTTAAAAATGCTAGAATAGTCCAATTGTATGTGTGGGCATTCAAAGGAAAATGTGATGTTAGTGATATAAGGCATTTAAGTAAAGTCAGTTATTATTTTATTAAGTACACCTACATGGTAAGTAGATGATATATAGTGATATATAGTATGATGAAAAATTAAACCAGTCTACTGTACGGTTGATAGGTACTTTCAGATTCAATTTAAATTTTACCACAGTGTTTTATACACTAGCAATCTTCAAATAGGAATGTGATTTCCTCTTCAAATGTTTTTTTGGGATAGGATGCCCAAAATATATAAATTTGATCAGTTCCGTTAAATGTCACAACAAAAATATTTTCTTTTGGTAAAAAGTATTTAATTTTTTACTTTTCAATTGTTAGGTTAAAGTTATGATTGTATAACCTACAGCACTTGTGGAAGTATAGCCTGATGATTTATAGGGGTACTTGAGACTCTCTGAGGTCATTTACATAATACTATCGAAAAATTATTTGCCTATTTCACCTTCAGTCTTTCATGAATGTGCAGTGCAGTTTCCATGGGCTATAAGATGTGTAAAACTGCAAAAGAATGAATGCAGAGACAGATAGGACTCCATAGCTATTTTCTATTGCACATGACATTAAAGAGATATGAAAAATACTAAGAAATGCTACTCTTTGTTCTTTTTTTTTGTTTTGGAAAACAGAGTTTTAAATATATATTACTTGTGCTAGTATACATTGAATTTATTACTGTTATTTTGAAATGGATTAATATAAATATTAATTACTGAGATTTATTATCTAATATGACAAAAATTTAACTCATTGACATGCCCAGTAATAACTTTTTAAGTGTGGAATGATATCTTGATACCAAAAAGTTTGTGAAACCCTGATTTTATGTGTGTATATATATATATATAAAATAATGCCACATTTTATGTGTATATAAATAACAATGCCACATTGACATTAAATAGTTGAACATTAAAAGAATAATCTTGATGAGTAATTGGATGGAAAAGTGGAAGCATGCTTCTGTGAAACTGGCAGTATATGACACTGAAATAGGCACTTCACAGAAGATATCTGTGCAATGTGGATAACTATATCAGGTACTACAGCACCAAAACCTTTTTTTTTTCTCACACTAGAAAAGAAGGCAGAATAACTATAAAATTCCTTATATGGCTACAGACAGATGGGTGAGAGCAGAAAATAGCCATAGGAAGGTGTCCATGGAGAATCAATGCAAATTTGAAAAAAAAATTTTTTAGGTAATATAAAATCATAGAGATTGTTTTTACGGAACATAAATTAAGAGAAGACCAAGACACATTTCATTTTCCCAGTGTTTACAAAAATCTTTACAGAGTAAATCAGAAGTTTAAGAAATGTTTAGTGAAGGCTTTTTGGTTACAGAAACTCACTCACACCTAAACAAGAAGGAAAAATTCATTTGAGGATACAGGGGTGTTTAATCACCAAGGGAGAAAGTACAACCAAGTTTGAGGAAGGATCAGAGCCCGGAGGTGACCTATATCAAGTCCTCAGAAGGCTGTTAAGTTGTTGTCCTTCTTTTTGGAAAACTATGTTTTAAAAAACATCTTGGTTTCTTTCTGGGATCCTGATATATTCATTTGCTTCTATAGACTGGCTATTTTGCTGCTCCATGCGTATAGCTGAATATGACCCATGTAAGTTCTTAAGTTTACAAGGCAAGCCACCAGCAGAGGCTGCCTAGCATCATTAAATTCTGACTCCAAATACTTAGAATAGTCAGACTGGCCCAATTTAGGGTATATGTCTAACCTTGATCAAGGTAATTATTGCCTAGAGGTGTTTAGGCACTGAAACTCATGAAGGACTGTGTTGGTTCTCAGAGAAGTGACTTGTGAGGCAGACAAATTAAAGATGTGTAAGTATTCCCAACAAATTTCTACTTATCTCTAGATAACTTAGTTACCCTACTCAGTGTCTCAGCCAACCTAATTTCAGCACGTAATCACCACAGCTTTAGTGATCAATGTAAACACTCTCTTTACATATAACTCCAGGTAACAGTCTTGACAGAAGTCCCCTGGACAATTATCTTTATGAAGCTCAGAGCTCCAAAGCACTTGCTACATTGTAATGAACTGTATTTGTTTGGGCAAGAGACTCATCTAAATTAACCTATATATAAATGGGAGCTGATACGACCTGAGAAAATAACTGTGAACAGGTATAGATCTGTAATGTAATCTTGCAGCTGGCTTAGCATTGAGATGAATTTTGAAGTACCGTGTCTGGAGTGTTCTTTGAGGACCTAGTCACTACTGGTATGTTACAACTATATTCAGCTGCATCCATACAGTGGAAGGCCTAAGTGCTATCCCTCCCTGACAGCCTGAGTCCGTGAGACATGCACCACCTGTTCTCACATCCAACAACAGAACTTTGCTGGAACAGCCAAAAGATGGGCCTATTTTCCTGGGAATGCAATCTGCTCCCCTTCAATCCTGATTAGAAAATGCTGAGAAAATGTAGCATTTGTTCTTTTTTGGTCATGCACCATGTCTTTTGTCCTCCTAGTTAATGGGAGAAATTGGAGGTGGCATTAAAGCTTGCCTGTGTCTTACCAACTCTGTGGATATTTGTTTCTATGTGAATACTCGCTTATTTAAGGGGGAAAAATGATTTCTATAGCCTCACTTTTGAAACTAGGAAGTCGATCTTAATCAGACTAATTTAGTAACTAGGGCAATATGACATATGCTGCAGTGATAGTTCTTTTTATAAACAATTCATTGAAAATCCCCATTCTCCATGCTTATCATAGCTGTGCACAGAAATCATATCTTTCTGGTCTTTCACAGATCTAAGGAATTGATCTGATGGGAATAACCTCCATGCCATTGTATAACACAGCTAATAAGTAGTGTTCCCAAAAGAATACTATTTCAAATGTTGACTTCAGGTAGTGGTAATAGAAAATAGGACAAGAACTCAGATCTCTTAAATCTTTTCCTGGCTTCCTACTGCTGCTCTGGATTCAGTGTTACCCTCAGATTAAAGTAAGTGAGTCTATATTCCATATTATAAGCCTCTGCAGGTCCTCCTCCAGCCATGCCCTCTCTCCGAAGAGTTAAAAGTCTGCAAAGTCAAAGGAGTTGTGTCCATTCAGAATCTGGGACTCTTTCTTTTAAACAATTCCCTGAATACCTGAAACACTAAAATTTGCTTCCCAAACAGCCCCAAACCAACTTCCAAGGTTGGTATATGTAAGGTATTTCTTAGAGGGCAATCTCTTTAGGAAATACTGTACTCTAAGACCCACCCCAAGATTCAAGAAATAGCCAAAGGACTAATGTTTACAGGGGCAGAGATAGAACTTGGAAGTGCAGTTTGAGGTGGGCATGTAAGCAGGCCTCTTCCCGTGTGGGATGAAGGTAGTGATGGAAGTCAAAGGAGTAGATTACTCCTTTCTGTGGACTAAGAATTAGTTCTTACTATGCTACCATATTTTTTTGCAGAAAACCAACAAGTATAAGAATTCTAAATTCAAACTTGGCCTTCCAGGTATTACAAAGATTTATTTATTGAAGTAAAAGAATAGATATATTTCTCTTAAATTTTTGTCTTGATTTATAACTTTTAAATACTTAGATACATGATATGTGGGCCTCCATTTGTCTTCTTGCCCAGGAACCCACAAATGTAAGAGGTCAACATACCCAGATTGTTAAGAGTTTCCAGGAAAATTCATATGCCTTATTGATAAGCAACTTTGCCCTGACTCTAAAGTATTTGTGTCATAGGGAGAGCTGGAGAGAAAGATAGAAATATTTTCCAGCTTGTGATAGGACAGCCTAAACTGGAACAAAAGCAAGCAGAGAAGCTTGTTTATGTCTCTCTCAAGCCCAGATCTACATTTTATTCCTTTGTATTCAATCTGCAGAAGTAAGGGGAGGCAAACCTAAGGAGATGCCTGCCAAACAAGCATGATGGAGAAAAGTTTCACTTTAAGACTTAGAGAATGGCCAGGTGCGGTGGCTCGTGCCTGTAATCCCAGCACTTTGGGAGGGTGAGGCGGGTGATCACCTGAGGTCAGGAGTTC
>CAUYLG010053330.1:0-16293 GCA_963573385.1 Cacajao melanocephalus | reverse complement strand
ATGAATTCGTGTCCTTCGTAGGGACATGGATGAACCTGGAAACCATCATTCTCAGCAAACTGACACAAGAACACAAAATCAAACACTGCATGTTCTCACTCATAGGCGGGTGATGAACAATAAGAACACACGGACATAGGGAGGGGAGCACTACACACAGGGGTCTGTTGGGGGGGAAAAGGGGAGGGACAGTGGGAGGTGGGGAGGTGGGGAGAGATAGCATGGGAAGAAATGCCAGATATAGGTGAAGGGGAGGAAAGCAGCAAATCACACTGCCATGTGTGTACCTATGCAACTATCTTGCATGTTCTTCACATGTACCCCAAAACCTAAAATACAATAAAAATTAAAATAATAATAATAATAATAATTTTTCTATTTTTAGTTGAGATGTGGTTTCCTCATGTCAGCCAGACTGGTCTCCAACTCCTGACCGCAGGTGATTCACCCACCTTGGCCTCCCAAAGTGCTGGGATGACAGGCGTGAGCCACCGCACCTGGCTGAAAAATCCTGATAAAACTTTTAGCTATTTTAGAAACTGAAGCACTTGGTGGATAAAAAATTTTAAAAAGACTTTACAAACTTCATCTATAATATACAACATGTGGAAAATTAACTGTTGGACAAATATAAACAAAACACAGTATTTCAATGATCATATGGTTAGAACAAGATGAGGGAAACTGCAATTTCATTTTTTTAAAGGCAACTACTTTGAAACTGCAGAAGGAAAAAGACAAATATAAAAATATTAATTATAAAACCATATTGGTAAAAACAAATATAATAGCAAATATATTTTCTAATTCAAACATTTTAAAATGCTGATTCTCACTTTCAATAAAGATGTTAATTCTCTGCTAAAAAAAAAGTTTCTGAAAACATGGTTAAGTCTTGATAGCTTACCAAAGGAAGCCAAGAAGCTATTTACTAACTTCTACTCTTCTTTTTTTTTTTTGAGATGGAGTCTTGCTCTGTCACCCAGGCTGGAGTGCAGTGGTGCAATCTTGGTTCACGGCAACCTCCACCTCCCAAGTTCAAGAGATTCTCCTGCCTCAGCCTCCAGAATACCTGGGACTACAGGCGCGCGCCACCACATCTGGCCAATTGTTGTGTTTTTAGTAGAGAAGGGGTTTCACCATATTGGCCAGGCTGGTCTCCAACTCCTGACCTTGTGATCCACCTGCCTCGGCCTCCCAAAGTGCTGGGATTACAGGCGTGAGCCACTGTACCCAGCCCTAACTTCCACGCTTTAGGAGACACTATTACATCCCAAATTCTTTTCAAAGGGCACTTAGTTTTTTACATTGGGAAGCTTTACTCTAATTGAAGTGAAAGCAAATTCCTATAATACAATAAAAAACAGCTATAAACATTCTAAAACACCAAGGATTATATATACAAAATTTAAAAAAAAATAGAAAAAGAATCCAAAATGTTCACAAAAGTTTATAAGTACTATATGCTCACTTAATTATCAAGAATAAAGTCATATGACATTAATGAAATTATATTAAGAAGTCTACTTAAAAATCACCTACTAAAAAGATGAAATTTTCTAGCAAAACTGACATTCATATTATGTAATAATATAATTTCAATCTGTATCGTAAACCTATAATTAAGGATCGCCAGATTTTAAACAGGCAGAAACTGTTTTGAGTAGTAATGTGTGTTGTCCTTAGGCTCAAAATTTAGTTCTAAACACTGAATTTTTTCATATGAACTTAAAGGCTCTTTCACCAAATATAGAAGTACAATATTTAACTTGAAAGCATTCAGTACTTTCAGCATAAAAGGTTCTATCCACTGAAGCCTGGGGGAAAAAAAATTCCACTACCACACATTGTTTACAATATGCTGGATGACAAAAAAAAAAAAAACTGAATAAAATGTATTTAATTTCAAAAATCCATAAATGTTGAAGGTATGTTGCAATATTACTAATCAAATAAACAGAAATAGCTTGTTACATTTTCAGTGTCTCTCAAAAACCTCAGTAAGAGCAAAAAAAATGTATACATGACTACAGTAATTTTGAGTAGCATAACCTCAAATTGAAAAGACTGTTTGCTATATGTTTATAAAAGAATATTTCCTATAGGAGCTTTTAAGTGGGGAAAGAAGTAAGCTATATTTTCCATAATTCTCAAAAACTGTTTTATTTTGCTGATCAACACAGTCCCCACCAGTTCAATAATGATCATAGACACTTTCCTTTGTCAGAGATTTTTATATACATATATATACTTTTTTTTTAAGATGGGGTCTTGCTCTGTCACCCAGGCTGGAGTGCAGTGGAGTGATTACAGCTCACAGCAGCCTCAACCTCTGATTCTCCCCCTCAGCCTCCCTAGGAGCTGGAACTGAATGTGTGAGCCACCATGCCCAGCCAAATTTTGGTTTGTTTGTAGAGACAGTATCTCCCTATGTTGCCTAGACTGGTCTCAACTCCTGGGCTCAAGTGATCCTCCTGCCTTGGCCTCCCAAAGTGCTGAGATTACAGGCATGAGCTTTTTTTTTTTTTTTTTAACCAACAAACATTTCTTATCTCACACAGTTTCTGAGGATTAGAACCTGAAAATGTCTTAGGTAGGTGGTTCTGGCTCAGAGTCTCTTATGAGTTGCAATCAAGCAGTCATCTGGATATGTTACTTTTTAAAGTTATAAAGCATATAAAAAACTGGCTGCCCCCCACCAAAGTGAAATTTAAATTCCATGATCACAGCTAACTCTGATCTGTAATATTCATTTACTTTAAAAAACCAATAACTTATCGCTGCCATATTTTTAGTGCACTTTTTAGACATAAAAGGCCTTCAAAATTGTCTAAATTATACAAACTTCCCTTCTAGTACTACATTTAAAGATATGTGAAGCCCCACACAATTCAGTTCAATTTGCTGAAGCAAATGAGGTCTAACCTCATGAAGATTTCCTGAAATATTAAAATAATCAGTAAAATCAAAAGAAGACACAAAAAACTGAAGTCATATATAATGCAATAATTTACTAAATTATGTATTAACCACAGTACAAGATAATGAGCAAGATATATTATTCTCAGTCAGCCCCTACCAATGTACAAATCTGCATCAACTTAATATTACATATTAAATTAATGAAGTTATGGACTTTAATTTCTTGTATATCTAAAACTGGAAGAGGGAAAAAATATTTCCTAACATTCTATAATAAAAGAAAAATGTTAGAGAAACTTTCCTTTATAATCATGTTTCAAACGTCCCTTTCGGTGTCATGATAAAACGTTACCATACAGGAAAACATAAGCTTCTAAATCAAAGATTTCCTTCAATATGTCTTTAATTTGCATAGATCACAATATACCACACACTTATTATTTGAAACATTTTTTGACTTCAGATAAATGCCTCAAGATTAGTCATATTAAGCTGTATTTGTCATCATTACTGCTTCATTAAAAAAAAAAAGGAAAGAAAGCAGCAATACCTAGCATTCAATTCCCTCCATAAGTTAAAATCATTTCCCCCTTCTACCCCCAAATGAACATTATTCTATTCCATTTAGCCAAAAATACACAGTCAAAATATCCTTGTGGTATGTTGTGGCAAATCAGGATTTAGATACCAATGCAACTGTTATCAATGGCTCAGAACCAAACATTGTAACAAAACACACTGAGTGGATCTTCCCTATGTGTGCGTCTACATGTGCCCATTCATGACCCTCCTAAACACACAGAAACTCAATTTCTACTGAATAACAAAACATCTTCACAATATTAAAAGCATATAATAAAACTGTCCTCTTTAATGTTCAAACAAAGAACAATTTCTAAAGCGATGGGAGAGAAGAGTTAATACCAGGATTGCTGCTACCCATCAACTTTAATTCAAACCAAAGTACAACTCAATGTCATTTTTACCTCTACCGTAGCCCCGAAGGAAACAAAATTAACTTCGCTGTAGGATAAAGTATCCTGGCATTCCAATGGATTATTTACTTCTCTGACTTGACAGAACATATACGCGGGTCTTTTGTCCCTCCCACAGTATCCCAGGGTGTCAACATCACCTCTGTCAAAGCAAATGACAAGCAAATCCCTCAGGTCATTACTTCAGCACCCTATGTACAAGAAAGTCGCGGCCTTGTCACTGTTGTTACAACACAGCAAACAGATTCTACAGTTCCATGTTCCTTTCCATTACAGTTGGGGAGGCGGGGTGGGAAACAAGCGCTCAGATTTCCTAGGAATCCGTGTTCGGTGCTCGTACTAGAAGTGGCATGAGTACAAGTGATATGTGGGTCACCAACAGAGACAGACGCAGAACGAAGCTCCGTGACCCTCCAAGTTCAGCGAAGACACCCAAAGCCTCGGGCAAAGCGGGGCGACAGCCTCCGGGGAAATGGGGCAGAACCAGAACGATCTCCGGGGTGGAGAGTGACAGGGTCTGGCACGAGCCCGGAACTTGCACCGACCTGAGAGTCCCCGGTACCCTTCCCCTCCTCAGCAGGCTCGGTCACTCGGCGAGGGGTGCGGCCAGAGGTGGGGGTCCGGACTAGGGGAGGGCGGCGCCCTGGGGGGTCGGGGGGTGTGTCCTACCTGGGCCGTGGCGGACGCAGGGGTTCTGGCGGAGGGCTCTGGTCCAGCTCAGGACCGGGACCGGAGGGGATTAACCCTCGGCGGACGGGACCGCCACTGCCTGCCCATCCCCCGCCGCCGACTGCGGCGGGACCCGAGCGCGGCTTCCAGGGCCGGCCGGCTGGGTAGTCCCTTAGGGTACGGTCCGCGTTTACTGGCGGCGGCGGCGGCTGCTGCTGTTACTGCTGCTGCCGGCTCCCCCCCGCCTCTGCTCTTGTGCCAGCACCTGCTCCCCCTCCTGCCGCCGCCGCCGCCGCCTTGTCCCCACCGCTCCCATCGCCGCTGCGGCGACTACTGCAGCGCCCGCTGACCCGACCCGACGTTATTCTCCCCCCTCGTAACCCGACACAGCCTAGCCCACCTGCCCTGCCAGCGTGCACGCCCACCTCTCCGCTACAGGTGCTGATTGGAGAGTGCGTTCCGAACTCGCAGCGTCGGTTGGCTAGTCCTATTGCCTATCACGAAGGGGGCGGAGACTCGGGCAGAAACCGTCTCCGCCCCCCACCGGAGTATTGCCGCTATCTTCAGGTTTGCCTGAGAGGGCGAGTTACCGGGAAAGGAGCATCACAATGGCAGCGCGCATGCGCATAGGAATTCTGGTCCTCGTAGTTCCAGCCACTGCCTCAACTCCCCGCCTGTCCCGAGGAGAGAAGTAGGGCTTCTGAGACAAGTAGTTGGCGCACATAGGTGTTCTCCTAGCTCGACAGTTAAATTGGTTATAGAGGCATGGTTGTGACCCCAGGGTTGGGCTTTTCGGAATAAAATCGGAAATGCTTTGTCACGATACGAAATTACACACTGAGGCAGTCGCGATGAAGGGCCCAAATCGTGAGGCCCTGCAAGCCTTAAGGATCCATCCTCTTCCTCAGCACCAGCGCTGCCAGGATCCTGCAAATTGGCGCGGTACCCAGAACCGCCTA
This sequence comes from Cacajao melanocephalus, assembly GCA_963573385.1. Taxonomy (NCBI): domain Eukaryota; kingdom Metazoa; phylum Chordata; class Mammalia; order Primates; family Pitheciidae; genus Cacajao; species Cacajao melanocephalus. The sequence continues at coordinate 10,748 of CAUYLG010053330.1, read as the reverse complement.
ACAAGAAGCTAATCATCTTTGTGGGACCTGGGAAGGGCCTTAGGTGTGACGAGGAAAGGAAATGGGCATTTCCATAAACGAATGTCAGCCTGGAGACCGTAGTGTCCTTACGGTTTCACAACCCAAGAACAAGATTTCATTCCCTTTGTGAAACACCGCTAGCTAAAGATTCAATGATGGATTTAATGAGCAGCCCCGGTGCAGACCAGTATGACATGCTTAGCAAGAGTATGCGGGAGGTGCATAAAGACTTTCAAAGAAAAGCGAGGAGGGCGGAGCAAGGATGCTGTGCAAAATGTGTTTCTATTTAGTGTTGATTGTGTCAGCCGCTTTGGTGAAGGAAAACCTTAAGATTAAGCGCCTCTCCCATCTTTGCCCACCAATGTACAGTAGGGAAAACCCATTAAAACAGCTAAACAGCTTTCCTAAGGTTATAAAACTAATTAGTGACAAAACCAAAACTCAGATCTCTCATATGCCCCACATCTAATGTCCTTTCTACTTAAGAATCACAATGACCCCCAGGGGTCTGCCATGGATGGAAAGAATGTAATGAATTATGAACTTCATTTTACTTTAAATCCTTTTCTTCACTCAAGTGGCATTGTCATTAAAGCTGATTAAGAATATAGAAAGGTAAATGATTAATCCTATATTCAATCTTGAAACTGTTCCTGTAGAATCTGTTTCTTCTTGTTGAGGAAGTGCCACAGCCTCTTGACATTCTTTTAAAAACAGCAGGCGTCTCTATTGTCTGTCATGTCCAGACCCTTGGATTAAAAGCAGGACAAAATGTACACTAAAGGCAAGTGATGATGCAGCTCATCTTGTCCTATGCAAACATAAAGATGTTGCCAAATCGTTTTTTGTTTCTACTGATTAAAACCACAAGTTTATTTTTCCATTACTGTGTCTAATAGAATATTTCACTCATTTCAGAGTATTGGACAATCACATAATTTGAATAAGAAAATATTAGGGTTTCTGTAAATATTTTTCTTTAAAATTAAAGAAGTTTATAGGGACCAGGCACAGTGGCTAATACCTATAATCCCAGAACTTTGAGAGGCTGAGGTGGGAGGATCACCTGAGTCCAGGAGTTCAAGACCAGACTGGGCAACATAAGGAGACATAAGGAGATTCCTTCTCTACCAAAAAAAAAAAAAATTATCATGGAAACTTGGATTTAATTTTTTTTTTTAATTAGCCGGGCATGGTGGCATGCCTCTGTCTTAGCTATTCGGGAAGCTGAGGCAGGAGGATCAGTTGAGCCCAAGAGTTCAAGACCAGCCTGGGCAACATAACAAGACCTTGTCTCTACACAAAAAAAAAAAAATTTTTTTTTTTTTGACACAGAGTTTTGCTCTTGTCGCCCAGAGCAGAGTGCAATGGTGTGATCTTGGCTCACTGCAACCTCTGCCTCCTGGGTTCAAGTGATTCTCCTGCCTCAGCCTCTCAAGTAGCTGGAATTACAGGCGCCCGCCACCACGCCCAGCTAATTTTTGTATTTTTAGTAGAGACGGGGTTTCACATGTTGCCTAGGCTGCTTTGGAGCTCCTGACCTCAAATAATACACCAGCCTCAGCCTCCCAAAGTGCTGGGATTACAGGTGTGAGCCACAGCACCTAGCCACAAAAAATTTTTAATTAGCCAGGCATAGTAGTATACCCCTGTAGTGCCAGCTACTTGGGAGGCTGAAGCAGGAAAATTGCTTGAGGCCTGGAGGTCAAGCCTGCAGTGAGCTATTATCACACCACTGCACTCCAGTCTGGCCAACAGTGATACCCTGTCTTTAAAAAAAAAAAAAAAGTTTATAGGGAAAAAATGTCCAGATTCATTGAAATTAGGCTTACCAATAAAAGCCTCCCTTTTTCTCTAGTCTTTTCCATTTAAGCACTATCGAGCTATCCCCAGAGATACTCTTTCAGTCAGGCTAAATGTCAATGTAATATGTTATTCAAGAGCTGGTACCAGAGTTGAAGAATCCCCTTTGAGATATAGATATAGATATATCTCAAGTATATATATAACTCAAATATATATGTATATAGCTCTTTTAAGAAATAAGCTGAGCATAGTGGCTCACACCTGTAATCCCAGCACTTTGGGAGTCCAAGGCAGGAGGATCCCTTGAGCCCTGAAGTTGGAAACCAGCCCTAGCAACATAGTGAGACTCTGTCTCTCCAAAATTATGTTTTTAATTACCTGGCCCTTGTAGTCCCAGCTCCCAGGAGGCTGAGGTGGGAGGATTGCTTGAGCCCAGGAGGTTGAGGCTGCAGTGAGCTACGATTGCACCACTGCACTCCAGCCTGGGAGACAGAGCAAGACTGTGTGTCTAATAAATAAATAAATGTGGTAGCCAGCCTTCCAGATGGCCCTCAGTGATCCCTACCTCACTTACTCTCATTCTTATTTATTCCTTTCCATACTGAATTGGACTGACTTGTGTAACCAATAAGATTTTCCAGAAATTATGGTGTGAGAATATCAAGGCCAGGTTATAACAGACATTGCAGCTTCTGCCTTATGCCTTCCTGGATCACTTATTTAGAGAGAAGCCAGTTGTCCTCTCCTGTAGGTATTCTAGCAGTCCAATGCAGGGGGTCCCCTGGCAAGAAACTAAAGCATCACATCAATCATCAGCACCGGTTTGCCATCGATGTTAGTGAGCTGTTCTTGGAAGTGAATCCTCCAGCCCCAGTCAAGCCTTCAGAGGACCAAAAGCCCAGCTGGCTTCTTAACCACCACCCTGTGGGACACTCCAAGCCAGAACCACCCAGCTAAGCCACTTCTGAAATGGAGACCCACAGACACTATGTGATGTAGTAAATGTTTACTATTGCTTTAAGCACTAATTTTAGGGATAACTGGTCATGTAGCAATAGATAACCAACACAGTAAGATTTGGGAAAATAAGAGAGCAGAATAACTCAAGTCTAAGGATGCGTCCCTGGGTAAGTCTAAAGGAATGAGACAGATTCTAGGATCAATCTTATAGCATATTCAAAGACATAATGTCCAAAGTTCAGATTTACATTAAAAAGTCCCCACAGCTTCTTTTCTCCTAGCATGAAATAAATAACATATTGAAGAATCTTTTTCTTCTTTTCCTTTCCTTCCATTTATGTCCTCTTCTAGGTATCTTTAGATATCACTTTGTAACCTTATTCCCATAATCCAAACAGAAAAGGATCTAGATGGGTCATTTACATCATATTGTTATCAGCACAGCACCCCAGTGTGAATCAGTGTACAACTCAAGGAAAAGAGACCTCTGCCCTTTTCTTTTTCTATCTCTCTCTTTAGAAACAAATCTCAGAGTTGCATATGAGAAGTGGGCAAATTGTATCATATGTTAATTATATCTCAATAAATCTCTTTTTAAAAACTGAGTACACACTGCTTTGAAACATGAAACTCAATAGTGAACTGGTGGTCAAGCATTTCTACAAACCAGCAAACAGCCTTGTTTTTCAATTTTTCATCAAATCAGTTTCTATTTAAGTGTTACTTAATCCACAAACAAAATCCCCATAAACAAGCTTTTATAGATTCTACTAATACCATCTACTCTGATAGGTACTGGGAAAACAGATTTGAATAAATTCAGTCCCGTCCCTCAGGGTTTCACAATGTAATGATTAGAAAACATGCAAATCTTATTACAATACATTGTAATAACTGCTATAAGAGAGGTATACAGCATATAAGGATACTCAAAGGCCAAATCCTTGGGGTTCTCTGAAGAGCTTCATTTCTTTAAGCCAGTGTCAGCTGCATTCTGATTTCGACATTCACATCAAAAGTATTCACTACCTCAAGTGTTTGTGTTTTTGAAACTTCATTCTTTATTTTTTAGTGATAAAGCTTATTTTTAAGTAAAAGGCTTGATTTTCTTTTTTTCTTTTTTTTTTTTTTTTTTGAGATGGAGCCTTACCCTGTAGCCCAGGCTGGAGTGCAATGGCATGATCTTGGCTCACTGCAACCTCCACCTCCCTGGTTCAAGCAGTTCTTCCTCAGCCTTCCAAGTAGCTGGGATTACAGTTGCCTGCCAGCACACCAGGATAATTTTCATATTTTTAGTAAAGATGGGTTTTTACCATGTTGGCCAGATTGGTCTCAAACTCCTGATCTCAAGTGATCCATGTGCCTCAGACTGCCAAAAAGCTGGGATTCCAGGCATGAGCCACTGTGCCTGGCCTTGATTTCTTTTCTTTTCTTTTCTTTTCTTTTTTGTGAGACAGAGTTTCACTCTTGTTGCCCAAGCTGGAGTGCAATGGTGCACTCTTGGCTCACTGCAACCTCTGCCTCCTGGGTTCAAGTGATTCTCCTGCCTCAGCCTCCCAAGTAGCTGAGACTACAGGTGCTGCCACCACACCTGGCTAATTTTTTTTTTTTTTTTTTTTTTGCATTTTTAGTAGAGACAGGGTTTCACCATGTCAGCCAGGGTGGTCTCGAACTCCTGACCTTGTGATCCACCTGCCTCTGCCTCTGCCTCCCAAAATGCTGGGATTACAGGTGTGAGCCACCTTGCCTAGACTATATTTCTAATTAAAGAAATTTCAAGCAAAAAGAATTAGGTAAGAGAAAATGGCATTGAGGGGGCAAGATTAAAAACTCTCAATTTGGGAGATAAGAGTTTATTGTCTTTTAACCTATTATCAGTTTGTGTTTGATGATGATTAAAATAGACGGTAATATCAGAGAAGACTGACATTGACTAGACCTAGTAAAGTGAGAAAAGAAACTAAGAGTTTGCATTCACAAAGTAATTATAATTGTTATTTCTTGATCTGTTTCCCATTTATGCCTTTTATGAAATAGAATAATTATACCATTAAATGTTAACAGTTAACTTTTTGCAAGTTTTGTTTCGAGTGAATTATAGCTATACAAATTTGCTCATATTTTTGTTGCAAGATCATCCATTTATATGTAACATACATAATATATCACATATAATATATATGTAATATCACATATATTACATATATAATATATAAATATTACATATATAATATATTGCATATGCTATATAAATATATCTTACATATATAATGTATAAATATTACATATATAATATATTACATATACTATATAAATACATATTACATATACTATATAAATATATATTACATACACATATTTTTTTTTTGAGACGGAATTTCGCTCTTGTTGTCCAAGCTGGAGTGCAATGACCTGATCTCGGCTCACTGCAACCTCCGCCTCCCGAGTACCTGGGATTACAGGCCCGCGCCACCACTCCCGGCTAATTTTTTGTATTCTTAGTAGAAACAGGGTTTCACCAAGTTGATCAGGATGGTCTCAAACTCCTGACCTCACGTGATCCGCTCTCCTCGGCCTCCCAAAATGCTGGAATTACAGGCGTGAGCCACCACGCCCGACCCCAGTGATACATTATTGTTGTATACTTGGAGTTTTAAAATGAGCAAGTAGTGGGGTGATGTTATGATTATGCCTGTGATAGTCTGGAAAAAGTTCTGTGACTTTCAGTCTAGCTCAGTAACCAGCTACTCCACTCCAAACGCTGGACAACTTTCTGCGATTTTCTGGCTCTTCTGACAGATCATTAACTGGCTGACAATGCTAATAGCGCACCCTAGTGATAATACTGTTCCACTGCAAGGTGTATTCAAACTACTGGTCTTATAATTTTGACATTAATCAAAGCCGACTAGCCAGTGGCTAGGGATTTTAATCATTTTTTAAAATCTGGTTATGCTGATGATAAAGATGTTCTTTTTTTTTTTTTGAGATGAAGTCTTGCTGTGTCGCCCAAGCTGGAGTGCAGTGGCATGATCTCGATTCACTGCAACCTCTGCATCCTGTGTTCAAGTTATTCTCCTGCCTCAGTCTCCAGAGTAGCTGGGATTACAGGAGAGCACCACCACACGTGGCTAATTTTTGTATTTTTAGTAAAGACGGGTTCCCACCATGTTGCCCAGGCTCGTCTCGAACACCTGACCTCAGGTGATTTGCCCACCTCGGCCTCCCAAAGTGCTAAGATTACAGACATGAGCCACCACACCCGGCCAAAGGTGATCTTAAAATATTTTTCTAGTGGTGTTATTTGGGCATTGTATGTTCTATAAAATAAAATATATTCGTACATGACAGATAAACATTTCCAGAAATATATCGAGTACCCACATTAAAGTTACCATATGATAGCCTATGGAGGATTAAAAATATATAAGGTGTGGTTCCTATGTACTATTTTGAATTATAGTTTTGTACAGCTTATTTATTTTTATAGAATGTAGAGGGATAATTTCTTATACTGTATATTCCTCATACCTTCTTCACACTGTAAATATTAAGTACACTTGGTAAGTATTTTTAAATAATTAATGCAAAAATTAAATACTAATAAGTACAAAATACAAGTGCTGTCACACATTGTGTTAACTTTCAAACAAGTGCTATCAACACCTCTCGGTTTGCTTTTTTCTGCATCTTTCTATGTTAAGATGCTTTCAAAGAAAAGAAACGGAATCATTTTGTTGCCCAGGCTGGAGTACAATGGTGTCAGTATAGCTCACTATAACCTCGAACTCCTGAGCGCAAGCAATTCTCCCACCTCAGCCTCCTCAGAAGCTAGAACTACAGCAGCATACCATGTTGTATTTTAATTATTATTATTTTGTAGGACAAGGGCTAGCACTATGTTGCCCAGTCTGGCCTTGAACTGCTGGCCTCACGGGATCTTCTCACCTTAGCCTCCCAAAGCACTAGGATTTCAGGCTTGAAGCACTGTGCCCAGCAAGATGTTTTTCATTTTCCTTGACTCTTACCCAAAAACACAACAAAGGTGATTGTTAAAACAACAAAGAAAATCTGTCAGTGTGGAGACCTCAGAAGAGAGGGGAAAGAGAACAATCCTAGGAAATTTACCTTAGGAGTGGTAATAGCAGTGCAGAACTAGAAACTGGGCTTTTTGCATTCCTGGGTCAGTCTGTCTGACACAAAGCATTCAAATAGAGTCCCTGCTTATTCTTAGCACAGCATCTCACTGTGTGCTCACATGTTAAGCTTGCTCTAAAGAAGTCAGGGTTGCAAGTCATCTATAGGAGAATATCTATATCCAGTTGGATGCAGATATTTTCAATGTTTATAATGTTTTAAATTATAGTGTACTATGGAAATATTAGTATTATTTTTCATTTCCCTAGGCATTCATAACCAACAGTATCTGTTTTGACTAAAAAATTTAATGACCGGGCCGGGAAGGGTGGCTCACGCCTGTAATCCCAGTACTTTGGGAGGCCGAGGCAGGTAGATCACGGGGTCAAGAGATGGAGACCATCCTGGCCAACATGGTACAACCCTGTCTCTACTAAAAATACAAAAATTAATTGGGTGTGGTGGTGCACACCTGTAGTCTCAGCTACTTGGAAGGCTGAGGCAGGAGAATCCTTTGAACCCAGGAGGCAAAGGTTGCAGTGAGCCGAGATCATGCCACAGTACTCCAGCCTGGTGACAGAGCGAGACTCCATCTCAAAAAAAAAAAAAAAAAAAAAAAAAAAAAAAGTAAAGGCCATGAAACAATTATAATTTTTCCCATTGAATAAGATTGCTTTGTGCGGTTTCAGTTTGCCTGGCCACATTTGAAGCATCACACTGCTAGAGGACTGCCTATATTTGGTGCCTAGACAGTAATATCTTCATTGTGAGTGGTAACCTTTAGTATTTAAAGGTGTCATTTCTTGGGTAATTTCATGCTTTCTTGACATGAATTCTACTCACATTTATCTGTTCTATCTTTGGCCATCTTATATTACAATTTTTCAAGGTATACAGTGTTTTATAAATTTTTTCCAAGTACCATATTTATTATGGTATTTATCCAGTTCTTAATAGTTTAACATATGTAAAACAGTGTTACCATTTTATTACTTTCTTACCTTTTTTATTGTGTCTCTGACAAGGTTTTTAGATGTTGTTTCCTGTTGTGGGTTAGATCATGGTGCCCCAAAAGTTATGTCCATGTCCTAATCCCTGGAACCTGAGAATGTGACCTTTTTATTTTTTCAGAGGTAGTCTCACTCTGTTGGCCAGGCTGGATCTCTGCAACCTCTGTCTCCCTGGTTCAAGCGATTCTTGTGCCTCAGCTTCCCGAGTAGCTGGGATTACAGGCACACACCACCATACCCAGCTAATATTTTCTATTTTTAGTAGAGATGGGGTTTCAGCATGTTGGCTAGGCTGATCTTGAACTCCTGACCTCAAGTGATCCACCCACCTCAGCCTCCCAAAGTGCTGGGATTACAGGCATGAGCCACTGTGATCTTTTTTAGGTGAACACATCTTTGCAGATTTAATTAAAGAGCTCAAGATGAGGTCATCTTGGAACACTTGGTGGGGCCTAGACCAATGCCAGGTGTCCTTAAGAACCAGGAAGAAAAAGAATAAACAGACACAAGAGGAAGACACACAAGGGAAGAAGGCTATGAGAAGTTGAGGGTAAAGGTTGGAGTGATGTGGTTACAAACCAAAGAATGCTGAGGACTGCTAGGAGCCACCAGAGGCCAGCAGCGAGGCATGGAACAGATTCTCCCCCGAGCCCCCAGAAGGAACAAATCCTACTGATAACCTTGATTTCAGACTCTGGTCTCCAGAACGGTAAATTTCCACTATTTTAAGCTGCCTTGTTTTTGATAATTTTTTATGGTAGCCCTAGGAAGCTAATACCATATATCCACTCATTTGTGTGTCTGTGTAAATCTGCAATTTTGTCACATGGGTAACTATGCCATCACAAGACACCTTGTTTTACCCCTCTCTCCCTATCTCTAACCCCTGCAACCACAAATCTATTAATCTACTTACTAATCTATACATATGTGTTTCATGGCTGTTTTGTATGTGGAAAAAAAAGAAAAAGAAAAAAGCATGTATCTGTCCAAGGCCTTTATTTTTTTTTGGAGATGGAGTTTTGCTCTTGTTGCCCAGGCTGGAGTGCAGTGGCTCAGCCTCAGCTCACCACAACCTTCACCTCCAGGGTTCAAGTGATTCTCCTGCCTCCCCCTCCTGAGTAGCTGGGATTTCAGGTATGTGCCGCCTCACCCGGCTAATTTTTGTTTTTTAGTAGAGATGGGGTTTCCCCATGTTGGTCAGACTGGCTCAAACTCCTGACCTCATGATTTGCCCGCCTCAGCCTCCCAAAGTGCTGGGATTACAGGAGTAAGCCACCATGCCCGGCCCTATTTTTAATTTTTTTTAACGTTACACAATAATTTATTGAGAGCCTCCTCTCCCCACCCTTTCAGTCTCTGGGTCACATTTTATGCATGTAAATTTTGCACACCAGCCCCAGAAAAATGGCTGGGGTCAGAGGTGCTGCGTACTGTTCAGTGAGACCCATAATGGGGCTGTAACTGTCTTCCTCATACTCCAAGAACATGGCCAGGAGATTCAGCTCCTCATATACTGCCTTCACCTGGGTCACCTTCTTGGCTTCCTTCTGCCCGTAATTCTCCTTCAGGATCTGGTACTGTTCTGGAGTGGCCCGTTGCAGACACTGAACCACCAGCCAGCTGCATTTGTTGTCCTGGATGTCAGTGCCAACTTTGCCAGTCACACGGGTCCCCAAAGAGGTCAAGGTAATCATCCTGAATCTGAAAGAACTCTCCCATCTCCAGCAAGATCTTCTTGGCATTGGCGTGCTCCTTCTCACCATCAATTCCTGCCATGGACATGGCTGCAGCTACAGGAAGGTAGGAGTGGAAAGCTGTCTTGTACTTGAAAATAGATTTGCACCTTTTATCAGTGAATCTGCCAAGATCTGCATTGCCCTGGGGGGCTGTGATGAGGTCCAGGGTCTGCCCAATCTCAATCTGATAGGAACTCCGCAGGAAGAGCTTGATCAGATTCAGGTAATAGGGCTGCTCCTGGCAACAGAGCTTCAGCAGGTGGTAGATACATGTTTCCAGAAGCATAGCATCATAGATGACATCCAAACCCACGCCCAGCTTCTGATGCCAGGAGATCTGTCCCCGGTGGGTGAGGGATGAATCCATGATGTAACCTGCCACCAGGAAGAAAGCTTACAGCAGTTCCACACACCAGCCCACAGTCAGGGCCACTGGAGACTATCAGCATCCTGTTTCCTTAGCTCCACCAGCTCCTGGAATGCTACTGGCACCATCAAAGCCTGGTGATACTTGCCTTAATGGCATCGTACTCCAGGACCTCTCTGAGCCAGGCGATAGCATCTCCCGTCTCTGGGTGCCCCAACTCACCCTCAGTCAGCACCACAACAATCTGGGAGAAGTGCTGCACAACATCCTGTTTTTCTTGGGCAAAAACATCTGATTTCTGGTGTCCATTCATTCTGAGGGAGGAGCAAAGGACTGTTCCTGGATGCAGGTTCCTGCTTGATACCTTGTTACTTCTGGCTAAAACCACTGATGTAATCAGTGAGTTGTTTAACTTTCTACCCACTTGTTCTTTTTCTCCTATTTTTTTGTTAGCTGTAATAATTCTATATCATTGTGAAGAGGGAGACCCAGGCTTCTCAGATCAACTTCCCCTTTGACTATCATGCTGCATTCAATAGAAGAAAAGCTTGACCGACTGGTGCCTCTGGTTTTACCTTCCTATAGGTGACAGGCTAGGCCTTGGGGAAACTCTCCAGAAGGCACTATTTTTACTTAAAACAAGATCAGACCAAAACCTTTTCACATGTGAGGACTAAAACTATGAACCTGAGATTCTTTCACCTGTAA